>KV441890.1:137794-165913 GCA_001650995.1 Gongronella sp. w5 | reverse complement strand
TTTTTTTTTTTTTTTTTTTTTTTTTTTTTTTTTTTTTTTTTTTTTTTTTTTTTTTTTTTTTTTTTTTTTTTTTTTTTTTTTTTTTACACGCACTCAATTACTCAATCGCTTACATTCAATCATCATAGGCGTGACGGCCACGATTTCGCAGCCATTGATGGGTTCCGGCCCCCTAGCAGGTCTCTCAGTGGCCGCGCGCATTGGTGTTCAAAAGACTGGTAAAAAGAATGGCTATTTGAAAAAGCCAAAAAACATCAGTCGCATGAATTTCAGCTCATTTTTTCTTTTCTTTTCTATTTTTTTATTTTTTTTGCGTGTAGTGCTGGATCACGATGACGCCATTATCCGAGACGAGGCGGCGTTGCACTTTGAAATCACGCACGATGCCCCACTGACCGTGTCTCAACAGATCGCGGCGATTCGCAGCCTTTTGGTCGAGAGCGACGCGTCGCAAAAGCAAAATGTGTTTGTGCGCGCCTTGCAGGGCACGCTGCCGGTCGTCGTCGAGGTCAACAACAAGGACGAGATTGCCGCTGTGATCCGCCTCAAGCAGCAATTGGTGGCCGACGGCCACGAAAACGTGCAATTGATCATCCTTGGCGGCGCAGAGGCGTATTTGGTGGCTGGCCATCTTGCCAAATGGCAAATCCCTGTGCTTCTCATGCCCGCGCGCTGCTACCCGGCCACGTACGCGCAACGCCAGTGCCTGCCCGGCCATCCGTTCACAAAGGACACCGGTCTGGACATTCTGCTTCGCTACAAGGTGCAAGTTGGCCTCGCCAGCACGGATGTTGACAATGGCGACGCACGCAACCTCATATGGGAAGCCGGCTGGAACCTCGCCCACAATGACAAGCTCGATTTCCAAGCTGCTGTCGGCCTCGTCACATGGAACATTGCAAACATGTTTGGTCTCAAGGATGTTGGTCAGCTCACCGTCGGTGGCCCTGCCGACTTTGTCGCCTATAATGGCAATCCGTTTGAGTTTGGCACGCGCGTCCTTCTCGTTAATGGCGGAGCGCACGACGGACCTCTATGTGTCAATGATAAGGATGTTTTTTAACTTGTTTTGCAACATTTCATGGGAAGATGATCTTGTGCAAGACGCCAGGAAAATAAACATCATTATTTGTATGCTTTTGATGCGCGTGGCAGAGCATCCCTACCAAATTTAATGCAAAAATGTAACATGTCGAAAGCACCTGCAGTATTGAGTCTTGAATGAGACCAGGTTCATCGACAGATGGCAAAAACTCGCAGAGAAAGTCCACTTTTTCAGCAAAATATTTAATGGCGCTTTGCTCGACAACAGTCTAGTCGACCTGTCGTTTTTATTTTACTACAGTATGATATGTATTTGGTGCATTATTATGATGGCAAAAGGGTGGCACGAGGCAAAAAAAAAAAAAAAAAAAATTGGACCAGGGGGAATCATTAATGTGTTGCGGCTGCTGCGTGCACCAGATATCGATCTCCTTCGACGGGATCGATCAGGCGATCGAATTCGCGCGATTCATACGCGGGTGGTGGCAGCGCAATGTCCTCATTGGGAGCCAAGGTGGGCGCAGATGGCGTGGCAGATGTGAATGGATTTGTGGACGCAGGTTGATAAATGACAGGCCGCGGCGGCACAGGGCGAAATCCAGAAGAAGGCATTGGTGGTAGAGGCGCGCGCATCGAGGGCGGCACGTATGGCAGTGTGGACGTGGAGGCTGTAGAAGGTCGGAACGGGTTGTTTCTGTCAAAAAAAAAAAAGGAAATCAATGAGCAAATGCGTGGCATCTTCACGTCAACCTCACGTACGAGCTTGCCAAGCCATAGGTCGAGTTCATGTCGTTGGCATGGGCCATCACGCGATCGCACAGCGAGCTTGCAGCCTTTTTGGCAACTAAAAAAAGAAAAAAAGGGGCGGCAATTAGCTCGGGAAGCCCATTTGACGCGATTCACGTGTTTGGGCATGCTGAATTTTGGGCTGTTTGAGCTTGCTTACCCACTTGACCTTCCTGGACGGCCTCGCGCACCGTGTACCCATCCAGGCAGAGACCTAATTGCGATTCAGGGGTGAGTGGTGATGTCATTTTGCGAAAAAAAAATAACAAAGCAGGCCCTTACGTTGAAAATCACCAATCAAGCTTGGTTTGGATCGTGAGTATGTGTTGTTGTTTCGGGTATCTATGATACAAGCAGAGGCTGATGAGTTTGGCATTCAATTGCTCGGCTTTTTCAAAAGCTTACCACCAGTGTAGTAATCATTGCGTCGTGAGCTGCAATTGCCTCGCTTCTTGTTGTGCTTGCGTCTGTTTCGATCCTCGGCAATCTCCTGTCGCCACGCATCCATTTCCTCGCGGAAGCTGCGTTGCTGACGAGCCATTGGCGGCCGCTGGAGCGAGGAAAAGGGGCGTGTCAGCCCAAAAACTTGACTTTTCTTTTTTTTTTTTTTATTACCGTGGATGTGGATTGCTGGCCAACAGGCATCGATGGACGGCTGGGCAAAGGTGGGAGAGAAGGCTGTGAGGTGCAAGCGGGCTGCGAAGCGCAGCGGGTGCTTGAAGTCGTATTATTGGAAGACAAGGCGAGTAGCCTGTCGAACGTCTCGTTCATATCACCGTGCTCTTCGTGCAGGGTGCTCTCGATAATGCGTTTGTCAATGGCAGGGAAAGCCTCTTGAAGCGTGGCGACGTTCGTGGCGAGAAACGGGTTCGACATAGCTTGAAAGCACGCGAGTGTGAAGGTTAAAAAAAAAAAGAAGTGAGGGAAGAAAAAAAAAAAATGAAAATGCTTGTCGGTCTTTTTGTACGCCGGCCAAATGCAAAAGAGGCCGGTGACGCCAAGCTTGAAAAGGAAAAAAAGCCAAGACGGGTATCGCACATCCGGGATCCCCTTCCCCAAATCTTTTTGCCACATGAAATCAAAAAGACACAATGGACCTCTTCCAAGACCGAACCTTCTCAGCAATTAAAATAAACCTGGGTAGACGGACGAAAATGGTTGTCCTTTTTTTCATATTTTTTTTTTATTTTGCCATACCAACACTATTGTTTTTACCCTTTTTCGCTCTTGGCAAGCGCTTGCCTTGAGAGCATAGCTTGTGTCACCTGCGTGCGGATCAGCCAGATTGATCATCAATTGGCCGTGATTGCAGAAAAAAAAAAAAAAAAAGCTGCGCTCGCCAAGCCAAGCAACGTGACACTAGCATGGCAAGGGTCCGCCATCGCCCCAAGGCGCCATCATTCCTTGTCATGCATCCCCATGCGCTCGAGTATGGATCGGCCGGAGTACGCAAATTAAAAAAGAGCAAACTGAAAGCTCACGGGATGACAAACGGTGAGAATTAATGCGCGATACTCCTATTTCCTTTTTTCATCGCGCTTGCTCCCCTTTTTTCGGCGTGCTTTTTCCTTGAACATTGATTGACAGAAGTTTAAAACGCGTGTTCGAATCCTCATGACACCCATTGAGCATATTTAGAATACATATTTTACCTTTCAGGAGCGCAATTCCTGTTTTTTTTTTATCAGAAAATGGGAGTGGGACTTTTATGAGATCATCTTCTCCTTGTTGCAAATGACGATGATTCCCCTCCCTCGACTGATTCAATAAAGCATTTAAAAACGAGGACTTGATCCGCCTTTTCCTTTTTTTTTGCAATTTATTGTAAAACTTGCACGGCAACATGTACACAAGACTATTGACGGCCTTCGTTGCAGCATTGACGGTGTTATCACATGTGGATGCCATACCTGAGATTGAACATGATCTGTCCAATGTGAATACAAATGGTGAGTGATTATCTTTATTGTATTTGCGTGTACGTGGTCTTTTGTGCAACCCTGCAGCCCATTGACTGTGTCTTTTGTGGACAGATTGCCGTTTTTTCCAGGCACAGCAGTGTGTTTCGGACTGTCCAGCCGGATACGTGGCCATCCAACGCAATGGGTGCCTAAAGTCTTCGTCAAATCAGCAATGTTGTGCCGTGCAATGCTGCCGTTCGATGAATGGCGCGAATGAGAATGAGGCCGAAGAGCACGATACCAACCCCGGCATGATGATGGGCGGCGGAATGATGCAGGCGAGCGCGCCTCGTCGCGGTGCACCTGCAGTGCGGGTCAGCCGGCCCGCGGCTAAGCAAGAGCGCGTTGCACCGGTGCGCGCGTCTACAAATGCGCCTGTGCGTGCCACCACCCTGAAAGTCGCGTCCAGACCCGCCGCGCAAGTCCAGGTGCCTGCCACGCAGCCTGCTACATCAGCCCCTGCAGCCGCGCCTGTCGCAGCCTCTGCACCAGCAGCCTCTGCACCGGCCGCCGCCGCCGCCGCACCCCTTGAAGTCACCTACGATGCGCAGCCCGTCGTTTATGCCGAAACAGATCCGTTTTACGGCGCCTCGGGTGCGTACATGGATCCCAATGCCGCGTTTTACAATCCAGGCATGGTAGGCATGTACATGGACGAGCCATAATGATCTTTTTCGTCCCTTTTGGATCTGCTCGTTGCGCGTGGGTCTCCCTCTTTTCCCTCCCCTTTTACCCATTCTTAATAAATCCTTGTGCGATGTCTTTTTTTCTCCTTTTTTGCATTTATTAGGATCCCTTTGTGATGTTTCTATGGAATCATGACTTTCAGCCATAACGGATGCCCCCGTACAGGCCGGCCAAAAAGGTGGATTTGAATTGGATGTTGTGAGTCAAGAAGCCAACAAGGCTGTTCCACTTTTTTTGAACGTGTTTGAACGTGACGCGTCCATCCTTGCCTGCGCCCATCCCATCATTGTATCGGCCCTCAATACGATCCCAATTGACCGTGATGTACCCATTGAAAGACATGTACTATGCAAAAAAAAAGAAAGAGGGGACGCGTCGGCTTTTTTTTTCTTTTCTACAGGATCCCAATTGCCCCTCTCTTTAGCTTTTGTGCCTCCCTCCCTTACCTGCAAAAACACAAAGCCAAGACCGACCATGAGCGCAAAAAGCTTGCCGACCTTTTTGATCAGAAACCCAGTGCAGAGCCCCATCACCAAACCAAAGGAAAGCTCGCCTTTTTTGATCAATGGCGAGCGCTGGCGGACCGCCACGGGCTCGGTGTCGACATCAATGTCAAACGCAGGCGGAGGAGGCGCGCCTGAAGAACAATGAAAAGACAAAAAAAAATGGAGAAAAAGGAGAAAAAATGAGCTTTCACCGCGCATGTCATACATCATGCAGCCAAAAAAAAAAAAAAAAAAAAAAAAGGGCCGCATCTTTACCCTGGCAATGCACAATGGGCTTGCGCCACAGGCCTGCACCAAGCGTTGCCGTGGTTGCCGAGGCAAAAAGACCCGACGTCCGCACAATGGCCAAAACAGATACGGGTCGCTTTGGTATCGCGGAGAACGACCGCGCGAGCCCTAAAGTGCGCGTGGAAATTGGTTAAAAACGACGTAAAAAGGGGCGAAGGACACAAAAAGGGAGGTTACCTTGCGTCTGGGGGCGTGCAAAGGCCAGCGGGCGCTGCAAACCAAGCTGTGTGCACCCAAGGGTAGGTCTCAATGGTCTCAGCACTCTTGCAAACATGATAAAAGGATCGTAGCGGATTGACAGGGGAGGGTGAGGAAAAATAAAAGAAAGAGAAAAAAGGCGCGAAAAAAGTCGACCTAGAAGGTGTTGGATGAAGGGCCGCGGCGGACATTGATTTTCTCCGGCGGTCGCGAGTCCAATTGGGGCGCTCGCGCGGCACAAAAGGCATGAACGGATGAATTGTGAAAGGGCCATGCACAATGGGACGGTGTCAAGCTTTATTCACGTCGTAAAAAAAAAAGAGAGAGAGAAAAAAAAAGAAAAAGAGATATTATGGGATTAGCTGGTAAGCTCCATGAGGATTTTGCAGTCGACGCGGCTAGGAGGGTAGCGGTAATCGGCAGAATGCATGCGGTTCCAAAGATTGTAGGCGTGACGGGGCACGAGGGGCGAGTTCATGTGGGCGGTCAATTCCTCCAAGGAGGTGCTCATCCAAGGATTGCGCCAGTCGCGCAGAACATAGCCAAAGCCCAGGTTGCAAAGGCGCGTGGCAAGCTTTGCATAGCCAAAGTGGGCTCGTTGCTGATGGTATCGATTGCGTGATTTTGAAGTGTGGAATTGATCGAGCCACGGCGCGTCATTGGTATCGTCGTCCATGGTCACGAGGGTGGGGGAGGCATGCTGGTATGAATGGGGGAGGTATCGTGCGCGCGACGGCACAGGGAGCTTGTTGTTGGTAGCAACGCGGGTCGTCTTCTTGATGGGTGCGGTTTTTTTCAGGACATCCGCGTAAGACGAAGGGGCAGGGCGCAGAGGCGCGACATGGATGGCCGCGCGGTCCTTGTCACCTTGCTCGGAGTCGCTGTCGTCGCATGTCACCAACATGTAATCGTCCAATTCGGCGTCAGCATCGTCTGCGACCATGTGCCAATCGCACATCCCCGTCAACGCTGGGAATTCATGATCATCATCGAACCACGCGAGCACAACATTAGTGGGCTGGAGGGGAGACATGATTGCTTGGTATTTACAAAAGAGTGACAGTGGGGACGAAAAAAAAGGAGCGAAAAGGGAAAAAATGTACAATGAGAGGATGAAAAAGGGATAAAAGAGAGAGGAAAAATTAAAACAACTGATAAGAAAAAAAATGCAATGAGGGCGTGGAGGGATGATAGGATGAATGATGAATGCTCAATGGACGATGATTTGGCGGAGCGCTTGATCGCGCTTTTTTGAGCGTGAGAGACGAAGAGTGTCGAATTGCCATAAAATTGGAACAAATACAATTTTTATATATGCACGGGTACTTGCTATCCCAACTGCGGCAAGCAAATAAGATCTGTGTGGCGCGTGCCCCCGTGTGTTGTATGACGTTCGGTCTTGGTCACCATGGCTCATACACGCTCGGAAATAAACACGGGTCGCTGTGGCAGGCTCCACGGCGGCAAATTTCATGTTTGGCCGCCACCCAACGGCCATTGCATCGGATCACGTGCGCCCACACTATACCTCATTCCATGGAAAATCCCGTATAATGCCTCAAATGAAGGAAAAACAAGGAAAACACGCTGACAATCTGACCATGATCAGCAACTGCGGTAGTTTCCCCATACCCCTGGATCACGCCTGCACAGTGAAGCCCGATTGTGGCGCAATTTCTTGGCGCGCGACGTGTTTTGGTGCCCAATGAGAGGGCTCGCTCAGTGAGGAAAAACATGCATTTATTGCCAAGAGTGTGCTGTTTTTTGTGCTGTTGTGTCTTTAAGAGTGGTGCTGTGATTGCTGATGGTCCCTGTTCATTTTGTGCATGACCCACAGTGGCAAAAACAAGGCTAAAAACAGGTTTGGGCCGTGAGAAGCATCGACGCGGCCAGCCAATGGCCCTGGTGGCACTTGGCTCGTGTCAAATCTAGCATGGGAAAGAGTTTTTTTACGCGCACAACACGGTGCGACGTATTCACAACACCCAGGTGACAGATGAGTCAATGTCACTCGTCACCTTTGCACTTTTTTTTTTCAGAATCGTCAATGTCACTCGTCACCTTTGCACTTTTTTTTTTTCAGAATCAAAGAAAAACGGCAAGTTGGCAGTTTGCAAACAAGGATTCGCTGAGTGCTTGTGTTACAGGACTGCTTAAAAAGGAGCGCTGCTTAGGTGCTGCTTGGTTAGCCAGTCGCAAGAAGGGCAATTGATCGTGGAAAGTGATCTGGACGCGTCAAACATGTGAATTTATAACCGCGTCTTTGAAATTCAGGGCGATGGGTGCGATTTTCATGATGATCTTGATCCAAATAGCGCCAGAGATGCGCGATGGATGATACAAGAACCCATGGACTTGAAGTTTCTTGTCCTTTAACTTGTACACTCTTGCAATTTTGATTTTTTCGATCAAGTACGTATGGTACGGTATTATCGAATGCCTGCCTTTGAGATTTCAACATTTTACAGTATGTGATGCTCTCAACTGGTTCAAATTTGAGGGAAAATGAATCATTAAAACGTCCATGATATTGAATTGACGGGGACGAGAAGCTTTAAAGCCCTGCCCAACCGATATTTTAGCTTGCATGCACGCAGCTGTACCACAAATCATTTAAGCGATCATTGCCAAAGAAGCTTCTTGTGAATTAAAAAAAAAGATGGATAATGTGATTTTCGAAAATATTATCAGTTGGTGCAAAATTAACGATTTTGGTCGCTTGGCCTTGAATATGCACCCTGCAGGATCACCTGCTTTTTAAACCAGCGAATTCCATGCTTTCTCGTTTGAATAAGCCCACCCTTGGGAGATTTTGACCGCTGGATGGCACGCAATGGCTATTTTCAAAATTACAGATTTTTCAAGGGGTGGAGTCGAGGAATTGAAAATTGTAACATTTGGTTCCCCAGATCGCCATGCCAGTCAACTACATGGTGAAGAAGTCTCTTTCACGGACAAAAATATGAAAAAAACCAGGGATGCATTGACTGGTTTCGGCATAAAATGCATTTGCGATCCAATTTTCAGCTCAAGGTCATCTCAACGAATAGCGCCTGTATCTCCGAGAATCTTGCTCCATCAGAAAGCGCATTGCTTATTGCGTACGTGGACAGGAGTGATAAATAAAAAAAAGGATTTTTTGGATTTTTTTACACGGTTTCAAAATCATACAGAATTTTCGACGCGCGATAAACCGCGTCAGACGTCGAGTTACACGCGTCTATTTCTCATCATATGTGCACCTGGGGGGTCTCTCTTGCTAGTGGACGCGTCGGCGCGGCTCCATAAAAGAGTATTTCCCGTGCAAATCGCCTTTGAAATTAAATCTAAAATTGGCCATTGTTCGCCGCTGACCAGATGGACCGCGCTCTTATTTTCGACATCCCGTGGTTTCTCCCACCGATCTATCTGGTGAGAGGGTTTGGTGGAATTCTGGAGACCTGATTTTTCGATTTTTTGTTTGGGTGCTCGTCAAGGCTAATCTTTTATTTGCGTGTTGGCCGCTACCAGCAATTTATGGGTGCCCAAAATGGAGTCCTTTTACGGTTTACGGCGCACCATTTTTCTGTGGAATGCATTTGGGGGATTCAGCAGTGCCTGAATCGCGTGTTTGACTACGATAAACGTGCGAAATTGCGCGTTGTGCAGGCAATTCGGTACAATTTCGTCAGAATGAAGTACTGGCAGTAAAAGGCGGCGTTGGAATAGGATTGTTTTTGATTGGCCGACTCGGGACACGCTGGATTCAAGCGGCACTCCCTCCGTGTCCTTGTTTTTTTTTTTTTTTTTTGCTTATTCTTTCCTTGTCTTTTTGCATCCTCAAGACTTGTGTGTGCTCCTTTTACTGTACTGTTGCCCTTCTTGAGCCTCTGTATCCACCTCTTTTATCACTTTTTGTAGCTTAGCCTTGCTTGTTTTTGTACATATACGGCACCCTTTTGTCCTTTTTATCCTTGTTTGAATCATATTCCCGGCCCTTGTTATCTTTTCTTTTTGCATCCCTGCCCCACCCTCTCACTCACTTGTTCATACGCTCTGCATCATGGCTTCCTTTTAAATGATTTGTTTAGTGCTTTTTACCTTTATTATTATACACACATCTCTTTTTTTGATTTTTCTGCAAAAGCACTCCCCAGCACCTTCACGACCCATCTTACTAGATAGTCATTACGTCTTTTTCGCTTCTGTTCGCCAGCAGCATCCCGCCAAGCATCCTAGTCGCCTCAAATCGCATCATTACTATCGCAATTATCCATTTTCCTCGGCCATCCACGCTCTATTTTGTCTGAATCAGCATGAACGTCGATGCCCCCGCCTTTACGCCGACCGAGCGTCCTTCGTCCGCCGCCAGTGGCAGCGGTGACAAATCAAAGGGCAAGCAGCGCCACCGTGGCAAGTCTTCGAAACAACAAAATCAGCCACGCGACGCGTCCACCAAGCCATTGTCCAATGCATCGGGCAAGGAGCGCGCTTCTGACACCTCGGGAGCCGCGTCCTCATCGTCCCAATCGGCTGCCCCATCCCGGCAACCGCGGCAACAGCGCCATGCCGCAGCAACTCGCCAAAAGCCCTTTTATCCGTCCACATCGTCGTCCCAGCCCCAGACACGCTCTTCTTCCACCGACATGCCTCCTGATGTATGTCTTTTACTTTTCCAATGGCTAGGTGATGATGTGCTCATGCCTTTTTTTTTTTCCCCTTTTCCCCTTGACGTTTAGGCCATGGTCGACAAACGCGGCCGCGTGTCGCTGAACCACTTGATCAGCTTCTCCTTTCCGCCACGTCAACAACCACCTGCTTACACGTCTCGACGCCCACGAGCCACCTCGTACCAACCATACAATAAGGAGCGCTTCGTGAATGCAAAGTAAGCCCTCAATTCTACCATCGCGCATTGCAATGGCTCATTCTTTTTTTGTTTCTGCCAGCTTTCGTTTTATCACCAAGCCGACTGGCAACTACCTCGTGCACACCATTGACGCCGACACGTCGTTTGACTGGGACGACATTGAACAAGTGGTATGCATGGGAGAGCAAACGGCGAGCACTTGGGCAATTGAGGGCAAGAAATGGCAGAGATTCACCCCCCCCCCTTTTTTTTTTTAAATCATACGTAGTTGATCTCTGGTGAGGAGACACCGTCGTGCCCAATTTGTCTTTCACCTCCATCGGCTGCACGCGTGACGAAATGTGGGCACATTTTCTGTTTTGGGTGTATTTTGCACTATTTGGAGTTGCGTGAGCCCAAGAAGCAATGGCGCAAGTGTCCGATTTGCTGGGAAGCCATCTATACGCGCGATTTGAAGAGCGTGCGCCATACCCATCCATTTGCCGTGACCAAACCAGCATCATCGCAAACTTCTGGTGAAGAAAAGGACGACACTGGGCCTGCACCGGTGATTTCCATGCATGTCAAGGAGGGCGATGGCGTGGATATGTGCCTCGTGCAGCGATCGAGCCAGTCGACACTTGCATTGCCTTCGTCGCGCACGTGGCCTGTGGATGACGCGCTCAAAGAGAACACCGACGCGTCGGCGCTTTTGCCGTGGCATTTTACACCCGACGCGATGCTCTTTGGCCGCTTCATGCTTGCGACGCCCGAGTATCTGCTCATGGAGAATGATCGCGACATCCGTGAGATGCGTGACGCACTCAAAGATGCCAAGGAATGGGGCGCCACCGAGGATCTCCCATTTCTGGATGCCGCACTCAACCAATTGCTCACCGAGGCAGAGGCCATTGCTCATCTCTCGTCCAACGACGCCGTCGATCGCGCCATCTCTGCTGCAAGGACCCTTTTGGACGCCCAAAAACAAAGCAGCCAATCCAATGGCAATTTGTCGCCCCCGCCTAAACAAAAACAGCAACCCCAACCTGAAAAGCAGCCCGTTGTGGAGGACCAGATCGTGCCAGAAGCTTACCAACACTACCAGCGCCTACAAGCAGGTACGGATTCCATGACGCCGCCTGTGCCGCCATCAGCATCCGGTACATCGGCGCACTCGGCTTCCAAGAACCAGCAGCGCACCATCCATTACCTGTTTTACCAAGCAAAGGATGGCCAGCACATCTATTTGCATCCACTCGACACGCGCATCCTCAAACACGAGTATGGAGATTACCAATTCTTTCCAAAAGACTTGCACGTCAAGTGCGCCGCCGTCGAGGAGACGACCGTCACAGAGGTATACGCAAAAAGAGGGGAATAAGGATGAAAAAAGCGACTTTCTTACACAATTTTGCGTTTTTCTCATTTTTTAGGACGTGCGCAAGCGATTCAAGTTCCTTGCTCACTTGCCATTGGCCTGCGACGTGACTTTTATCGAGGTGGACGTGGTCCCCTTGGTGTCCAAGGCCACCTTGGCGCAATTCGATCGTAAGTGAACGTCTTTTGATCGATTAAAAAGGCTGATTTGCCCCCCTTTTTTTTCCAGATGAGCTCAAGATGCGACAGCGCAAGCGACGCGACCGGATCAAAAAGGAAGAGCGTGCGCGCAAGTTGGCGGCGGCCAAGGAAGAGCAGCGCCAGCAGGAGCAGCAACAGCAGCAATTGCAACAACAGCCATTCGCGTCACGCCCATCAAGCACGGCGCCATCACAGCCGGCCTCGACATCCATTGAGGACGACCCGTTCTTCCGTATCTATCAGCCCATGACGCCCGAGGAAAACGATCGTCTTCTCAAGGAGGCCATTGAGGCTTCGGCCAACGAAGCTCGCACGGTCTGGGGCACGCGCGCAGTGGGCAATGCCAGCGCGTCCAATGAGCCATTGGAATGGGCAGATCACATTGTCGTCACGCAAAATCGCAGAAAGAATCGCTCAAAGCGCAAATAATAAATAAAAAAGAACGCCCTACCCCCGAAAAAAAAAACAAAATCTATGGAAAATTCTTTTATTTTACTTGTTTTTAGAGGTATGGTGGCCTCAATTGGCGCGCTTTTTTCTTTTTCTTTTTCCTTTTCCTTATGCAAGCACATAGATGGCAGAGATGGCAAGGACGCCGAGGCATGAAAGAGGCACGTGGAGCGCGGAAGCGGCGCTTGAAGGCGCGGAGGCGGCCTTTGAAGCGTGATCATCGGCTTTGCCCTTGCGGCTATGGTCACGGCCGGCTTGCTTGGCCTTTTTCGCGTCATCTTTGTTACGATTGGCCCTTTCGACGCTATCCTTGTTCAGAATTTCCATGATTTTCTTGTCAGGGACGGGTTGGCCCAGCAGGGCCGCCGCCTTGATCTCACCCTGGCCGGGGTACAGCTTGTCAAAGAGCGCGAGGCGTTCATCGTCGGATTGTGCCGTCAGCAGCTTCCACGTATAGGACGATGCCATGACGCCACGCGGGCAGCCGCGATTGCACGTGTGGTAGCAGTCATCTTGTGGCCATTGAGGCGGCGCAGACGCGTTTGGATGATTCCAACCCAGGTCCAATTGACAATCCGTGAATGGCTCAAAGCGCTCGCTGCCGTAAAAGTCGATCAAACCGGCAATGGCGCCTGTCCAGCCGGCATTGTAATCTTGCGTCACTTCGGAATACTCGTAATTGCTGCGGTCATCGTGCCAGCTGTCGTCAATGGCGGGCCCGCCCTCCACGGCGCCGTAGAGAACAAAGCGCTGGCTGCTCTTGCTGTCCGAGAAATCGAGCTCAATCTTGTCTTGGAACTCGCCACGCATGGGGAAGTCAATGTAGCTGTTGTATGACGATTTATGATATGGCTTGTCCGGGAAATTCTCGCCAAAGCCAACGACCCACGAGTATCCATAGTCGCCGAGCGCGTAATTGATCTGTTGCGTGGCAAAGCGCGTCATGGATGCGCTCACGTCACCCTTGTAGTCGAGTGACTTGGCCATGGCCATCATCAGGAACGCCACATTGCCCGAGTAGCCCACAGAGCCCCAATGGTCAATGTAGGCAAGTCCGCGCGGCGTGTACTTGACGATTTGCTTGGGATTCGGCAGGAATTGGTTGAAATATTCCATGGCATTTTCGTAAAAATGCGCGTCTTTGGTCAGCATGTACAACAGCACGTGCAATCCCGCACCCTTTTCGTCCCACGAGTACTCGGTGAACGAATCTTGCGATTTTTCATACCAATCCTTGGCAATGTTCAGCCACTCGGGGTCCATGGTCGCTGCGTAAATCCACGCCGAGCCCCAGGCAAGCTCATCGACAAAATTCGACGATGGGTACCAGAAAGTGGCCCATTGGAACGCGTTTTCCTTGGACGTCACGTAGCTGCCCTGATGTTTGGCCGCGAATTGGAACAGCCGCTTGGCGTGATCAAGCAATTCGTCTGCATAGGTCGCGTTGTAAGGTCGCCACACGATCGACGTTGCCGCCAGCGCCGCCGCGTACTCGCCCGTGATCTCCGACGCCGGATTGTCAGGGCGAATGTACGTCGCCTGGTGCGGCAGGCCCGACGGCACCCATTGCTCGTATTCCTCGGGCGGACCCCAATAGTTAAAGTCCACATCGAGCTCAATCATCTTGGAAATGGGCCCAAGCGCCGACGTGCCAAGCTGGCCAACCACATGCGTGTCGTTGTAGTGCGCATTCACAATGTAATCTGTGTTTTTTCAGAAAAAAAAAAAGTAGCGTTTGCATCAGTCGGGGTTTGAAGGTTGCATGAATCGCTTTTTTTTATATTTTTTTTTTTCTGTCGCGCGCGTACCTGCTCCCCACTTGACAAGTTCCAATCCCTCAGCAAGCTCGTCCACGGATTTCATGGCATCACCAAAGACAAAAATGTTAAATGCCAGCTGTGTGGCGGTCCAGCCAAAGGGCAGGCCCCACTTCATCGTATTGGCGGCCTCGTACCAGCCGTGTGACAGATCCTCGCCATAGTCGCCGACACACACTTTGCACGAGTCGCTGCGCCACGCGAGCCGCTGGTACGGCAAATTTCCCGATTTCTGCGCGTGATAAAACAGGTAGCTCTTGTGCAACACCTCGGCATAGTCGTACTTTGGCTCCGATGGCGTCACGTACGGCTCCGTCAAGGGCGGCACTGGCGGAAACATCTTGGGGCTCGTGTTGTCTTCTTCCTCTTGCTCCTCTTTGTCCTTTTTAGCGTGCGTCAACACGCCATACAGCATCCATGCCGAAATGAGGCCAAGACCGAGTCTCATGATGTGGTCAAATCAAAAAAAAAAAAAAAAAAAAAAAAGAATGGAAAGAGCGAAAAAAGGTCAATGCGCGGCGACTCTCATGGAAAAAATAAGAATCTAGACTGCCTCGATGTCAGTCTGCTCCGTGCACGACCAAGAAATCCTTGGTTGCGCTTGCTGCGAAGGATTTCGGAGACTTCCGTTTTCTTTTTGTGCGTGTCGTGCCTCTTTTTGATTGTATCCTATGTTTGTTCGCATGCAATGAACAAAACAATGAACCCACGCGATATTCCCGTGCGTGCTGATACTCGGTGGGGATTTTTGATCTTGCTACAAGGCGATCATCCCGCGTGCTTGATGTGCAGGGTTCACGTTTGAGATTTTTTCAGGAAATATCGCTTGTTCTCGAGAGTCTATTATTTCATCAGCTTGAAACTTGGTCAGTCGCACCGGACCAAACTGTTCTTCAATTTAGCTACTTCAGGGAACCCTCGGGCATGCCAGCGATGCCTTTCAAAACTCAAATCGAGCAAAAAACACTTTTTTCTGGTTCATCCCTTGGACTTTTCTAGGAAAGCCGCGAAATTTGTGAGCGGCTTTGGCGCATTTGGGCCAAGACCAGCTGTAGGGTAAATTTCGCGCGCATTTGACTTGTAAAACGCGATCAAAACGCGCTTTGTTCAAAATTGATTTCTGAGAATGGCATTTAAGCGGGGCGATTTTGGAAACCTACAAAATATTGCCATGCCCATGCGCACAATCATAAGTGCACGCGAATCCACTCAGCTTCGCGTCGGGAGCGCGTACCATTGGTGAGCAATTGCAGACAAACGCCATTTTCACGAAAACCCGCTCTTTCGTGTCATCCCTATGATTCAATCGGCTTGAAATTTTGTACACGGAACAAGATTGACGCGTGAAGCAATTTTGTTGCTTGTAGCAAAGTGATACAATGCGCTAAAAACAAGTTACAAGAAAAGGGGCAAAACAATTGCACCGTTCTGTGCCAAAGATTTTATATCCCGGCAGCAGCGCCCCGTTGAGAGACGATGATAGTACTAGACGATGGGCTCCATCAAATTGCGCCTGGTTTTTGACAGCTATTATTAGATGGAATGTGGCGAAAATCTCAAAAGGGATTTATTCATCTTTCAAAGGGGACAATTTCCTTGCTTGGCTCGGTGGTGCTTGGCGGAAAGTGGCACAGTTGCGGATAGGAACTCGTGCCTTGCTATGAGCCTGTTTTTGAGCAGATTCGTCAATGGAATAGCGCGCGCCGAGCTAAAAGGTGAAATTATGTTCTCTTTTTCTTGTAACTTTGTTTTGACGCATCATGGCGCACGGTTACAAGCGACAAAGTTGTATTACGCGTCAGTATTGTACTGTGAACGAAATTTCAAGCCGATCGAATGACGGGAATGACGCGAAAAATCGGTTTTGCGTGAAAAGGGTGTTTATTTGCAATTACTCGCCAATGGTAAGCGCTTCCATGACGAAACTGAGTGGATACGCGTGCATTGATGCTTGTGCACACGTGCATGGCAACATTTCGTAGGTTTCCAAAAACGCCCCGCTTAAATGGCATTCACAGAATCCTGTTTTTTATAAGATGCAATTTGATCCCCTTTCCACAATACAACTTGCCTTCAAATTTATACCGTAGGTGGACCTGATCTACACGCTCCAAACGTGCTATCAATCTTTAATGTATACAAGGTATACGATGCTCTGTGTCCAAAATTAGTGTTTTACGCCCATTTCCATTTTTCAGCGCTTCCGATGCTTGTAGGGCTTTACTAAACGCTTCAAATTTGTAGTAGACATTGTGATTTGTCCACAGGGGTTGGTTTGGAAAGGATTGTCCAATGCAAATCCGCGCAATTGCAAAAACGGTATTAAATATCGATTTCGGGATAATCTGGCAACCAACCTAGGGGCGAATTGGCTGTGCGTTGGCTGAAAGAGGGAAACGAGCAAGCATGACGAGATATGATATCAGTGTTGCGGCATGCACTAGCCTGGGAGCTTCTGATGCGCCATCAGTGCCATCCAACTCGCATCCACATGCTTACAAAGCCCTTGCACCATTGCTTGTTTGCACGACGCCCATATATGGCTCATTTCAAAATGACTCCTCATTTATTCAGGAGCACGACGCATGGTCGCAATGACGTAGCTTAACAAGCAGTGATTCGGATGCGCCTGTTTTCGCACATTTGTGTGCCTTTGTTATTTGGAAGGCACTCTGGGGGGTCATCACAACGTCTTCATGCGTTAACTTTTGCAAATAAACAACAAGGTACCCTGAAGCACGCCATTGAAGCAGTAACATCACTTGAAAATAAAAAAATGAATGGATGCGCTATGGTCGTATCGCTTAAAATGACGAAAATGCTTGGTTGTGCGGCGTTTTCCGCTGAACTTTTTCTCAAACGCAAACATAATGGACAGGGCACACTGTCTACAACAAACTTGATGCTTTTATTAGTGGAGCCCTACAAGCATAGGATGCGCTGAAAAAAGGAAATGGGCGTAAAACAACAATTTTGAACACAGATCATCGCATGCCCGGTGTACACTGAAGATTAAGAGCGCGCTTGGAGCGCGTAGATCAGGTCCATCTACGGTTTGAATTTGGAGGCAAGTTGTATTTTAGAAAGGGGGTCAAATCGCACTTTATAAAAACAGGATTCTGTGAATACCATTTAAGCGGGGCGTTTTTGGAAACCTACGAAATGTTGCCATGCACGTGTGCACAAGCATCAATGCACGCGTATCCACTCGGTTTCGTCATGGGAGCGTGCCCAATTGGCGAGTCATTGCGGACAGACGTCATTTTCACGCAAAACCGATTTTTCGCATCAATCCCGTCATTCGATCGGCTTGAAATTTCGTTCACAGTACAAGGCAGACGCGTAATACAACTTTGTCGCTTGTAACCGTGCGCCATGATGCGTCAGAAACAAGTTACAAGAAAAAGGGTAAAATAATTGCACCTATTTGTGCCAAAGATTTTTTCCAGGCATCAGCACCTCGCTAAAAGAACGATGATAGTACTAGACGGTGTGCCCTATTCATTGCGTCTGATATTTGATGGCGTTTTATTAAATGGAATCTCGTAAAAATGACAAAATGATTTTTTTAATCTTAGATGAGACAATTATCTTTGCGCGGCTGTACGACGCTTGTTGGAAAGCGCCAAAATTGTGGAGAGCAACACGTTCACTGCTATGAACTTGTTTTTGAACAGATTCGTTAATGCAATAGCACGCAACGAGCTTAAAGTTGAAATTACTTTGTCCTTTTTCTTGTAACTTTTTTTTTTACGCATTCTGGCGCATGGCTACAAGCAACAAAGTTGCATTACGCGTTGATCTCGTTCCGTGTACAAAATTTCAAGCCGATCGAATCACAGCATTGTCACGAAAAAGCAATTATCCGTGGAAATGGCGTTTATGTGCAGTGACTCGCCAATGGGACACGCTCCAGGGGCGAAACTGAGTCGATTCGCATGCATTGATGCTAGTACACATGGGCATAGCAATATTTGTTTCCAAAAACGCCCCGCTTAAATGGGCATTCTCAGAAATCAATTTTAAACAAAGCGCGATTTGACCGCGTTTTACAAGATAGATACACGCGAAATTCACCCTGCAGCTGATCTTGATCCATGCGAACCAAAGCCGCTCACAAGTTTTGTTGCCACCCTAGCAAAATCCAAGTAGCATACGAAAAAGGTCAGTTTTACGCACATCTAGGTTTTTCCATCGTATTGTAGACTTGTAGCACACCCTTGCAAGCACAGCATCGTAGCGGACGATTTTCTGCACTCAGTGTGTCTTGGATGTGAGCGGATGTCTTAGCACACGTCTTTTTTTAAGAGAAAGCCTCCGTCGTGCCGATAGTGCTGCATCCCATTGTGTGGCTGTCGTGCGAGATTCGCACGAGAATTGGGACAAAATCGAGGGGCATTGGGCGCGTCACGCGTCGCAAAAGCACAAACGTGGGCGGCATCGCTCCTTACCCCCTTATTCTCTCTTTTTTTTTTTTGATGTTCTGCGTGATCAAAGGAAGCAATCCATCCAAACAGGGACATGCCGTGCCAACTTGTGTGACGCTCAGGCTCCGGAAGGGCCCTTTCTTTTTTTTACGCCCCAGGTGCAGAACTTTAATTGGGGGATGGAAAGCACTGATTGGCCGTGATGCCGCTGTTTCAGCAGCGCCTCCAGCCTTGGCCCGAATAAGGTTGGCTGTCAGCCGCACTCCGTCTTTGTTTTTATAGTGCAGCGCAAAAGACAAACGGGGGCACCAATTGGCATTTGACGATGGAGCATCCTTTGTCGCCGCCTTGCACTGAGAGGAGTAATGTAACCTTTTTTAAAAAAAAAAAACGGCCCGGCTGTTCCGTCCTGCCAGCAAAAAAAAAAAAAGGTATTGGGCCTGACGCAAGACGAAAGCAACATGCAAATCACACACGCACACGACACACGCGCGCGTGTGGCGCACACACACACACACATTTTCCCTTCACACGCGTCGCTATCCTGAGAAAAAAAAATATCTGTTTATGACGAGGATGGACAATAGGGGATCATTGGCAATGATGGGGCACGCATTGGCAAGTTTGCGTGGCTCCCATGGCATACTTTTTTTTTTTGACTTTTGGCCTGTATTTTTACATCGACCGGAGCAAACTTGCGTAACGTGGCACTAGGGACGAAGACTTTTTATTAGATGTACATGATGGTGGAGTGGTGGAGATGGAGGGGCAAAGGTAAGAAGAAGGGTGGGGGGATGATCCAAAGGATAATTTTTTTTTAAAATAAAAGACGAAGTGATGATGCAAAAGGGTAAGCAAGGAGAGGGTCTCTTTGGAAAAGATAAACAAGGAGGCAGACGCGAGAGAGAAAATATACAAAAGGGCAAGAAGGGGACGGGGGGAGGGGGGTAAAGGATAAAAAAGAGCGAGTGTCGTGGATAAATACGTGTCACCGAAAAATTTTTTGATACATGTTTTTTTTTTTTTGGCATCAATTGACGACGCCGACGCGCACACCTTTTGCAGCAATCTCCATGAGGATATGAGCAGCCTACGTGGAACAGAAAATTAAGCATTTTATTCGTTGCTTTTCATTTTTTTTTGTTTTTTGTTTTTTTTTTGTTTTGTTTTTTTACCTCCAAGACTTGAACTTGTTGGCGCTTGTTGGTGCCTTCAGGGGGATTAGACCATTGGCCGGTATGGTCCCATGTATGACGCTGCAAACAGATGCCGTGTTGATAGGTGAGGCCGCAGTGAGGACAGACATACTTGCCATTGCCTGCGCAATCTTCATGTTCGGCGCAGCCTTCTTCCATGGCGGCATTGGCAGGCAAGAATTTCTGCTTGCGCTTGCGATCGACGAGCACGGGTTGCGTGAACGACGTGAGGGTGGCGGCGGCCGCAGAGATGTCGTCGATTTTCTTCTTTTTCTTGGTGGTGAGGGCCATCACCTTGTAGTACGGCTGGTCCGAGTCGGCCTGCTGCTGCTGCTGCTGTTGCAATTGTTGTTGCTGCTGCTGCTGCAATGGCTGCTTCTTGGACTTTCGTTTCCGCTGCTTTTCGACGACCACGACCTTTGCCGCGGGTGGCGACGGCTCGTCAACAGGGGTCGAGACGGGCGTGGGCAAATAATCCTGCACGCTGCTGTTGCTGCTGCTCGTAGGCGGCGACGGCTGCTGCTGGGGATAGTAGGACGGTGGCGACGGCGTCGGGGTGGCGTATTCGCTGCTGTTGTAGGCCTGGGGCGGCGGCAGAATATACAGTGGCCGATCCGACGGCGCCACCTCTTGCTTGTACGTCGTCGCGCCAAACAGGCTGGAAGGTGACGGCAGCGACACGGTTTCTGTCAAGGTCATGGTATGAACGAACAAGAAAGGGGAAATGAGGAGGGAAGGGGGGAAGGAACAGAAAAGAGGAAGAAAAAGAAGAAAAAGTGTAAACAAAGACTTTTTTTTATTTTTTGCCCTTTTTTTCCACCTCCTCTTTTGTGCGTGCTCTGAAAAAGAAAAAAAAAATGCTCATTTGCCGCTTCAGGTCATCTGTGAATGAAAATTTTTTTTTTCCTTGGGATTCCACGCCCTCCATCCATCATCATTTCAAAAGGACGAACTCCACTCACTGATGATCCAAAAAGCAAAAAGAAAACCCGCCATGCTTATCGTCAAATGGTAACTTGTTTTATGGTGAAATGCCCTCCCTCCAGCAACCCCAGCAAGTGAAGCCATGAACTCGTGCAAGGGGAACGATTCACATTTTTTTACGAGTCACCTTTTGTTTAATTGATTGGCACTGCCCAATCATTGGGTGGAGGGGCACGCTAAAAAACAACAACAAAAAGCCAATTTAAATAAGAATTGGCGATTCCCCTCCTTTTTTTTCACACAAAAGCCTCCAATTTCTCCATTTCCGACGCGCCGCCTTGATCGGGCGCCCTGATCCAGCAAAAGGCGCAAGGGTGACTTTTTTCCCTCCAAAGTGACTTTTAGACAATGAGAGACGGGGGGGGGAGATGGATTTTTTTTATACAAATGGGGGGAAGAAACAAGCAGTTGGCAAATGCGAAAAAGCAATAGCAAAAATAAATCGTGATCCACTTTCAGCTTTCCATGGGGCTGGGCGACCGCGGGTAGCCATTGTTGTCCATGCCTTGCTGCTGTTGTTGCTGCTGCTGCTGCTGGTAGAGCAAATGTTGTTGCAATTGAAAGTGAAGTGGCTGCGACATGAGTTGAGGATGATGCAGAAGCGGCTGGTTTGGCGTGGACCGGCCACTGATCGTGGTCAATTCCGGGGTGAGTGTACGTGCGGGTGGCGCCGGGGGTGGTGGCGGAGGCACGGCCGGGGTCGTGGTGCCACTCATGGTGCTTGTATTGGCGTTGGGGGGCTGTGGCCGGTGGGTATCGAGTGAAGGTGGCGGAATGGCAATGGACACGTACGTAATAAGGGATTTGATCCAGCAATTCGGCCAGAATGGCATGAGGGAGCAAGTGGAATGCCGGCGATTGGACGACGAGGCCAAAATGACGGAAGATGAAGGTGAGGGCTGTCTGTTGCAAGCCATCCTGGCCGGCCTGGACGGCGGCATGGTATATCTTTGAGCAATAATCGACGGAGATGCAGCCATAGAGGCGACGCACAGTCAATGCCAACAGACGTGGCAACATGTACAAGTTGGCCATGACCATGAGGTCGGCCACAAGTAATGGGGACATGGTGTCGTCCAATACATCTGTATACAAAAAAAATGAACGAATCCACGCAACACGTCGTGGGGTTCTGGCAGCGTCACACTATTGCTAAAGGACTCGACCATGCCTGCCTCAGATGCGCAAAATGCGGCCAGCGTGCAATAAGGACAAGACGGTGCACGTGCAATTCCTGGGCATCGGGATCGACCCCTGAGCGGATGACGAAATCGGCTGAAGCCTGGCCATCGTCATCTTGGAGCAAGCCGGCCAAATCCGTGCCGAGGCGTGATGGAGGCACAGCGACGATCCCATGTTCACGGAGAAGGATTCGGAGCACAATGCCATAGTATTCGTCCAGATCATCGTCGGGCGCGCCAAATAAAGCAAACCAATCGGCGTGTTCTTGCATCACAAATACCTGCCAATGTCCATCCACTTGCAAAGGAATGTCCTTGTGCTCCTGCCATTGCATCGATGTCAAATCAAGGTGCCAAACACCCGCGCGAGCGTGCTTTTTCTTCTTTTTTCGTGTCGTCTTGTTATGGCGTCGACGTCGACGACGGCTGCCAATGGATGTGCTACTGCGGCTTCGACTGGCGCGGCTATTGGGACGTGTGCCTTGTGACGAGCGCAGCGTCATGGGCTCTTGTGCATGATCCATGTCTGTGTCTTCCTCGTCTTGATCCTCTTGGTCGTCTTGATCGTCCTCCTCGTCGCGTGTAGCACGCATGGTCGCATCTTCTTCCATTTCGCTGCCTTCATCCTCTTCATCATCATCGTCTTCATCATCATCATCCAATGGATCGTCGCAATGATCATGATCCATGACCACGACAACGAGTTGATCACTACAGATTTGTGCATATTATTGGCCATGGAGATGTGGAGCGCTGGGCGATTCGATTTCCAGATGGGTGACAGCGTGTGTGGCGGTATCCAAAAAGGTGAGGGCATTATTGGGACGCGTGGGATCTTCATTGTAGCCACCATAGACATACAGCCTCTTGCCGTAAAAAAAGGACATGTGTTGCGACCGACGAACAAAGGGGATTGGCGGCAGCCATTCATTACGACTGAGATCATAGGCAAGCACCGTGTCGGCATATTGGCCACCAGGCTCGAGTCCACCAGCAATGTACAAGATATAATGCTGGATGGTGGCCGAATGCTTGATTCGCCCGGTCAATGGTACCATGCCCTGCATCCGCGGCAATTCCCATGTCATGGTCGGCAAATGAAGAATGACCACCTGTGTAAAATACGCGTCGTGGTCGTCGTCGCCCGTGCCACCAAACACAACGAGCCACTCATGCCGCCAAAGTGTCGCGCTATGATCACTGCGCGCCATCAATTGCGCGCCCTGGCAGGCCATCTGCGTCCATGCATAAGGAGGCGACCCCTCGTCCACGCGCAGCTGGAAAAGCGTGTGGAACACTTCGTCGCTGTATCGGTCAAACCCGCCAAGCACGTACACGCACCCGTCCACCACCGTCTCAGACGCGCCAACAAGGCATGCAAGCGACTCGCCACACAGACGCACAGGCACCTCCACCGACGATGACGACGGCGTCACCTCACGTCGAACGCTGTGCTCAGACCGAGGCGTGCCAGGACGAGAGCCCACCAAGGAGATTTGTCAATAAAAAAAAAAAGGACAAATACAAGCAGAGCAAAACGCTAAACGACGCACACAGGCAAGCGAGGCAACAATAAAATAAAGGATCGGCTAGCTGCGAACATGCAAAAGAACAAGAGAGCGTGTCTGTGGCAGTGAAAATGAGAACAAAAGAAAACAAAAAAAAAAAAAAAGGAGAGACGAAATGGAGGAGGCGGGGGCAGACCTCCACCTCATGTCCACATTTTAATCGCCGCCTTTTGCCCTCGCGCCTGAGCGTTTTTTTGGATAGTTTGCCGTCCTTTTGACTTTTTCTCTTGTTTGTGCACCCCATGAGCTCTCAATAGTCCTTTCCAAGCAATTTTTAATAAATAAGCCACGTGTGCAGGTGTGCTGTCGTCTACAGCGAGAATTCTCGGATTTTTGACCGTTTTGACTGTTTTTGACCCTTTTGACGGCGGCCCCGTTGCACGTGCCATGCAAGACCCAAGAACGCGCTGCGCCTCCACCGCCTCACGTGGTTAATTTTTTTATGAGCATTTCATTTAAATAACCCAATTGCAAAGCACCGGGTTGAAAGCTCGTGGGCTAATCGGTCAGAAAAATGGCTTTACTGTTTGTCAATGAAATGGCACAAAGTACACATGGTGTTTTACATTCAACAGATGAGCCCAAGCTTTCTCGTTCAGATTAGTCCAATCTTGTAGTGCTGCGGGCTCCAGATGGAACGCAATGACAATTTCCAATTCCAGCAATGCATTGACAGGATGTCTATAAAGATTTTATCCGGCCAAACGCCAAGAAATATTAACACCTTTTTGATCTTCACGTTAACACTCACCTGGTTTGAATTTGGAATCGTTCGGGCCAGCGTTTGAGAAATACAGTATACTGTAAAAGGCCGTTTGAAATCGTAAATCAGCCTGTCATTTGTCAACCAAGGCTTGCAATGCCCCGGAAATCGTACCATCGTGAAATGACCAGCTAGAAACTTAGTGGAACGCGACTGTTGCCAAAGGTCCTTGAGGGGCTCACAATATGCAAATCAAAACTCAGCAACGACGAGCCCCAAAACGGAAAAATTAAAAATCAGGTCCTCTGAATTGCGCCAAACTTACACATATGAAGAAGAGCATGGCGAAACCAACAGAAATGCCAAAAAAAGGACTATCCATCTGTCGAGTCACGAGCAATGACTGATTTTAGTTGAAATTTCAATGGCAAATTGCACGGGAAAAACGCGCTCATACTGTAGAGCCACGCCGACGCGTCCACCACCAAGAGAGACACCGGGTGCATGAACTGGATTAGAAATTGACGCATGTAACTCGACGTCTGACGCAGTTTACGACGCGCTCAAAACATTATGCTTTTTAAACCGTGTCAAAAATGCCCAAAAATGCGTAGTTTTCATTGATCACCGTTCACCGATGATCACATAGGTACGCAGCGAGTCATGCACTTTCTCCTCCAGATTTTATCGCAAGATCGGAGGGCCTAAAATCGCCATTTTTAAAATCCACGACTGTACCTCTTACGTATTAAAAAATTCGCCATTTTTTAAAATGGCCGTTGCTCATCATTCAGTGGCCGCAGAGGTATGCGAGTCCGGAGTGGGCTCGCTTAGGGTTTACTATCGTAGACCGACAACCGATAAATAACCGATAAGCGACCGACCGATATTATCGGTTGCGGTTTTGACTTTGGTCAACCGAAACCGATAAGTCGGTTGAGAATTGTTTATCGGTTGACCGATAATAAGCAACCGATGAAAAATAGCAGTAGTGTTTTAATTTTTATTAACGGTCGCTTATCGGTCGACCGATTGCATTTTTTGTTCAGTTCTGAAATTATCGGTCGACCGGTTGCATTTTTTTTTTGTTCAGTTCTGAAATTTATCGATCGATCGGTCGCTTATCGGTTTTTTTGACGATTTTTATCGGTTCGCTCGGTTTCGGTTTTGGAATTTTCTTATCGGTTCGGTTTCGGTCAAGGCCTTCGACCGAACCGAATAGACCGATAGCTGCCTGCAGCCTACAGTACTACTGTACGGTACAGTACTGTAGGTACAACAGTTTACACAGAACACAGTGCACAAAAAATGTGCACATTAAAAAGTACCGTATGATAATAATACTCTATGATACTGTAATACAGTATTATGTACAGTAAAAAAATAAAAAAAATAATAAAAATTCCATGCAATCCATCACCTTAATTTGGAAGTGCCAAACCTTAAAGTTTTGCAAAAAAAAAACTGGACCAAAGTAGGCCATTTTTCTCAATCGATCGCTCTCTCTCTTGTTCTCGAGGCTTTTTTCTTACGTTGGGGCGACCTGTCATTTTGCCAGCCAATAGCAAATGGTCGGAGTTACCTGTTCATTGATCACTCGGAGTTCGAAATTCGAAATCCCCCAAATTTGGCATTTTCTGAGATTGAAATGTGTGACCCCTGAGTGACCCCTGCATTTTTAAAGCGTGGTCGTCGTAGCGCGTTCTTCGTGTTTTAAGCTTTTTCGTTGCAATTTTTGCGTTGATTGCGATGCCGCCATTAAAAGCTTGAAAATATTTTTGCACATGATCACCCATCATGCTGAACATCTATGATCTCCCTGCTGTGAAATTCCTCATAAAGGACAAATCAAGCTTCAAGTCGACCATGCAGATGGCAAGATGAATGCAAAATAGTACAAGTGCGAGGATTTTGGCATTTTCGAGTTCAAAAAAAACGGGCAGGTCTGCCGCCGTCTTGAACTCTGATCTTGATTCTTGATATCTTGAATTATTATGATACTGTACAGGGCTATGATATCATATCGTTTACGTACAGTAGTGTTATACTGTAATTTTGTGGACTTATAAAGTAATCTAGAATTGGGCAGGCGCATACTGTATGATATTTTTGGCTTTAATCTTTTGCTGAGCGGTGAGCGCCGCCCAGCAAATAATGCTCTGAGAGTATTTAATAACGCGTTGCCCCTGGATGTATCATAAAATTTGATTTGGAATCGAATGGTTTTGCTTTTTTCGAGCCACTCTCGTTTAGTAAAAACACTTGATAATCGCAACTTTTGCAGCCAGCATACCGGTACTGTAGGTACGGTATACTGTAAAAAATAGGTGATTTTTCAAACAAGCTTTCAAACACATGTTTGAAATAAGGTACATCCCTAGGTAAAAAAAATCACATAAAAAAACTGCGATTACAGTATCTCGAAATTTTATTAAGTTGACGCACACCCTGTGAGGACTCTATTCGATTCTAAATTAAATTTTACATTGGGCCACGTAAAAACAATTACGAATTGAGTAATTTTTGAGGCAGACTTGTATTAGAACAAATCGCAAAGATGGGCCAAAATCGCATCCAAATCGCAAAAAAGTGCTCAAAATTCAACAACTTGACATGATGCATTTCAGACTTTACCATGCGATTTATTAGAATCGTCAACTACTGTACTACTGTACCACCCCCAGAAAGCCTGTCAAAGCATCAGAAAATCAAAGCTACATAAGTGCACTCAAAAAGCAAATTGGATGATTATCATAATAAGTCCACAAAATTACTCAGTACAGTATACTGTAGTACTGTAGCTACCGTAGGTAAGCCATTATTGAGGATGAGGATGGCCTCCAAGCTCCAACTATCATATGATACAAGAGCCCTGCTATGCGCCCATTGCCGGACCAAGCAGCCCTGAACAAGACGACACGATGCAGCTGGATCTGGAGTTTGTGGAGAGTTACAGTATCGGGCCAAGAAAAAAAGGGATAATGAATTTGAAGGAATGTCTCAAGGAAGCCCACGCAGCCAATCGTTGTTGCCAGACGTACTCGAATATGATACTGTAGGGACAGCTTGCGAAATGCCGTGTCTCGCTACAAAGATTCCCAGCACATTTGAAACCAGACGTTCTCCCGTCTTCTCCCCCTTTTTGTCCACCCCACCCTGCGCTTTGTCTCTCGCCCTTTCCCCTTCCCCCACACACATATCCGCTTTTTTTCTTCCACCACCGTACCCTTTGTCCACCCATGTGATATTGCGTTTATTTTCCCTCGATAATTGTTTTACTGTAATACCTACGTAGTTCCCACATGGTTTATATTTCCCTACGTAATGAAAAATAAAAGAAACGAAGTGTAATCTTCAACTGTTGAACACCTTGTAGCAATGGACACATGATGACATGGCCCACCATGTACATACTTCCTATCTTTTCGCTTCTACCGTAATGCCTTGCTCGCTGACTCTAGACGTACCCTCTTTGCTCGTCAAATCCACCAGCCAATCCAACAAGATCTTACATCGACATGGCAGCACATACACCCTGACCGCGCCGGTTCTTTTTTTATCAGGTCGCGCCAAATCCGCCAAATCCGCCAAATATGATACGTCAAATACGCCAAATACGCCAACGGCTCGGCGGAGGATTGGCTGGCCGGTGGATTTGGCGGATTTGGCGCACTTGACGCATTTTGGCGGATTGGCTGGTGGATTCGGCGCATTTGACGCATTTGACGCATTTGACGCATCTGACGCATCTGACGCATCTGACGCATCTGACGCATCTGACGCATTTGACGCATTTGACGCATTTGACGCATTTGGCGGATTTGGCGGATTTGGCGAATTAGGCTGGTGGATTTGGCGCATTTGACGCATTTCCCCCTTTTTTTTTTTTTTTTTTTTTTTTTTTTTTTTTTTTCCCC
>KV441890.1:108653-128158 GCA_001650995.1 Gongronella sp. w5 | reverse complement strand
TATGCGCAAAGGTGTTTTGCAGTCAAAATTTTATACGCGTAAGGCCGCCCTTTTTTTCTTAAAAGGCCCTGCGGGCCTTGGAGGTCAAAAAATGGGGGGTGTTGAGCCTTGTGTCGGAGTCGGTGGTCAAATGGCCGGTCACTGTCCGCCGACACGGCTTGGGGGTTGGACATCACCGGTTCAGTGTACAGCAGTCATTTTGGACTTTTCTTTCGTTTTGTGTGCCCTATGGGCTGATTCAATTGTCCATTCCATGCAACTTTTCAATAAATAATCCATGTGCGCAGATGGCGCTGCCATTTGTAGTGCGAATTCACGGATTTTGACCCTTTTGATTTTTTTGACGCTTTTGACGTCTCCGATGCAAGTGCAATGCATAACCCAAGAACGCGCTGCGCCTCCACCACCTCACGTGGTTGATTTTCTTACGAGCATTTCATTTATTTAACCCAATTGCAAGTCATTGGGCTTGAAGCTCGTCGAGTAGCCCGTCAAAATAGAGTTTTTTATTGTTTGTCGATGAAATGGCGCAAAGCACACGTGTGTTTTTTACATTCAACAGAAGGGCTAAAGCTTTCTCGTTCAAACGAGCCCACACTTGCAGCGCTACGGGCTCTAGATGGAACGCAATGGCGATTTTCGATTTCCAGCAATGCATTGACAGGATGTCTATGCAGATTTTACCCGGCCAAGCGCCAAGAAGATGCAACACCTTTTTGATCTTCACGTCAACACGCACCTGGTTTGAATTTGGAATCGTTTGGGCCAGCGTTTGAGAAATACAATATAAAAGGCCGTTTGAAAACGTAAATCGGCCTGTAGTTGTCAACCAAGGCTTGCAGTGCCTTGGAAATGCACCATCGTGAAACGACCAGCTATAAACCTTTGTGGAACGCGACTGCAACGGCCAAAGGTCTTCGAGGGGGCTCGCAACATGCAAATCAAAATACAGCAACGCTGAGCTCCTAAACAGAAAAATTGAATATCAGATTCTCTGAATTGCTCCAAATTTACACATAAGAACAAGGACATGGCGAAACCAGTAAAAATGCTAAAAAAACGAACAAGCCATTTGTCGCGTCACGAGCAATGACTGATTTTAGTTTAAACTTCAATGGCAAATTGCACGGGAAAAACGCGCTCATAGAGCCGCGCCGACGCGTCCACCACCAAGAGAGGCGACAATTGCACGGACGGGATTAGAAACTGACGCGTTTAGCCCGTCGTCTGACGCGGTTTACAATGTGTCCGAAAACATTATACTTTTAAAAGCGCGTCAAAAATGCCCAAAAAAGCATCGTTTTCATTGATCACCGATGGTCACAGACGCAACGAGTCGTGCACTTTTTGATGAAACGACTTTCAATGCGCTGCAGTCAATCTTCGGCGAGTTTACCTTGAGACGAAAATTAAAAAATTATCGCGTAAAACGCGAAAGCCAGCCAATGTACCTCTAGTTTTGATTGCATTGAACTCGGTCAATTCGATGTGTTTACCATGTGTGTGAATGGCGCGGCGATCTGAGGACCTAAAATCCCCATTTTCAAATCCACGACTGTAGCCCTTGGAAAATCCATCACTTTTTAAAGTGGTCGTTGCTCGTCATCAAGTGGCCGCAGTGGTACGCGCGTGGTCTCGTTTGAACGAGTGACGTTTGTAGGGTAAGGTAAGAGTGCGGCTGTTCTGGTAGCTTCTGAATTTGGCGACAAAGTCATGGAAAACCATAAATTATTCTGAAACCGTGCTTTCTCGGCATGGCCCTAATCAATCTTTGCTTTTTAATGCACAGAATGAAACTTGACAGAAAATGATGTAAACCATTTTGCATGTAGCAAGGGGTGAATCACACCAGTCATGCCACCATTTCACCAAAAATAGATATTTTTTTGGGTTTCCTTATAATCTCAACATAGCGCTCGTGTCTTGCCATCAATGCTTCATTGTATGGTTGCTTCTTGAGTGGTATGATGATCATAGATGCCTTGTGGAGCTGATTTTTTGGCCTCGTTTGACACTCAGTCTGTTGACAATTCCAAGAATGTGAATTTTATTTTTGATCCATATTTCCGTCGTGCCTAGTTTGGGTAATCCCTCTAAGCAGCACTTCCAGCGGCTAAATGGAAAAGTGGCCAGCAAAAGAAAAAAAAGACTATGCCCCTCTTGTTGTCGTGAAACACACTTTTTTTTTAGTCCAAAAAAATAAAAAAGCCTGAAATAATCGTTTCATTTGGCGTTGCACGCCACGCCAGACGCGGCGCGTCTCGTCCATCACCTGATCAACAAGATTGATCATTTGGAATCCGGGGACACAGACACTTCTTCCTCCCAAATATCCATTTTGCAACTGAAAATCGCGCTTTTTGTTCTACCAGCGGCCAATGGCAATGCGCCTCATTTTCCGTCGCTTCCCCGCCTCCCCGCGCCCCCTTTCTCCAATAAAAAAAGAAAGATCTGCGCTCTTTAAGCTTTGCTGGTTCTTGGGATGATGTGGTTATTTTGGATTCTGATACGACTTTTTTGCGCCTCGTTGCCAGGATTGGCAAGAGGAACACAAGTCGGTGACACCAGGTGGGCCAGACCCAGAGCCTGTTTTTTCTGATTTGCCGGGAGTTGAATAGGCGGCATTACCAAGTTTGGATGCACGCGCCCAAATCAAAAAACGCTTTGTCCATGTTCAATCTCGTGCCCAACTGGCGTTTGCCTTCGATGTAGTTTTTTTCTTTTTTGTGTTGTTTTGTGGCAAGTTCATGTCTCTAAAGTTCTGACACAAAGCAAGTTCTGACACAGAAACCTGTAAAATATCCAAAGGGCCATTGGCTCTCTTTTTGGCGAGATTTCGATCGCATTGACCCCTCATGGGTGCTGCCCATTGGAGATTGGTACATTGCCAATTGCTTGTTTCCCGCGCGCTTCCTGGGAAGCCAAACGTATAGACTTTTTTTGTTTTTGCATCCAATTGTGGATGATGTGATCAAGCTCACGAAAAGTGATCGACCCCTTCTCTTGCAGTTGCATTTCCCTGGACATGGCAAAAAAAGACACCAATGGCAAAGAAGCGGTCAAGGTTGCACAAAAATGGCAACGTGCGGGCAGATCGATGGCGTGCCCAATCAAGTAGGGGTGATATTCATCGGCCCGCCGGGCCTCCACGTTTGTTCACAATTGCCAAAAGGTCAAAAAGTTGAAAATAAAGAGTGGCGCCCCGCAAAAACAGCAAAAAGTTGAAAATAAGAGTGGCGCCCCGCAAAAACAGCAAAAAAAAAAAGTGAGGCGCGATTGGGCCCTGGGGTGGTGGCTGCAGAGGCTCAAAGGTCAGCCCGCGCGCCCATTGGTGCCTTGGGGTCGGCCTAAAAAAGGCATTATTTTTATTTTAAATTTTTCGATCTCCTCAAAGGACCTCTTGAAGGTCAAAGAAGTCTAGGTCTCTTTTTTTTTTTTTTTTTTGTTTGGGCATAGACATCCCTTCCCCCCTCCGTCCCCCCTCTATTTAGCTCCCATTTTTTTTTCAAAACAACAACAATGTTGGCGGCATGATTCAAATAGTAAATCGACGCGCGCTATAAAATAAAAAGCATCCACGCGCTTTTAATACGCACAATCAAACAAATGGGCTCGGAATGCGAGCAGATTCTAAGAAGTAAAATGCCGGTGGAAAGATTGTAGAAAATGGGCCCTGGTCATTGTGTTGCGTGAGAGAGAAAAAAGATTTTTTTTTCTTGTGTGAGCGTGAGCATGTGTGTGAGTGGTTGTGTGTGTGTGCGTGTGTGTGAGTTGTGCAGGCGGATTTTTTTTTGTGTCGATCGCTCGTCACTCTGAGCGGACTTTTGAAGTGAATATAAAGAGGTGGACGGAAGGAGGTGCGCCCCATTTTTCCCTTTTTTTTCCTCTTCCTTTTTTTTATTGCTTCTTTAGCTTTTCCCCCCCTTGTTGACTCGTTTTTTCCACTTCTTGTCTGGTTTTCCTTTGGACTTCCTCCCCCTCCTCCCTCTTTAGACTTTGTTCTCAAGCACTTCTCTGCTTGCTTCTCTTCAACCTGCAACATTGAGTTCATTCCAACTGACAGCACGCGGTGAACAAGTGCGCCAAGACTACTCGCCCACAGCCAATAAGACGACGACGACCACCACCACCACTACGACGACCACAGACATGCTGGCGATGACTACATATGCAGCGCCTTTACCCAGCAAGAGCAAGAAACCCTACAAGAGCTGGCTCAAGGATGGTGTGGCCGGTGGTCCGTGCTCCATGGATATCCTCATCCAATGGCTCTCTGTGAAGGCTAATGTCGCAAAGTGGCGCGGCGACGAGGCAGAACGCACTCCCAAAAAGGTCCTGTTGGAGAATATCTTGGACATTATGCGTCAACACGAGATCCATCATCGCCTTGCCAAGGATATCGCGAGCAAAATATCCACTCTTCAGAGCAATTACCGCACTGCACGCGAGTGGAATGAATCCGAAGGCAAGCGTTTGCGTGACAGTGGCGTGGAACCCGATGCCGTCCATGGTAAAAACGCGCGACAAAAGAAGAAAAAAAGTGGGAAAAAAATTAAACGCGTCGCGGTAGATTCTCACTCTTTTTATGATGATGATTATTGAAACAGAGGAATTGGTAAAGCGATTCCCGTACTGGGACGCGTTGCACAGCACGTTTGGCACGAAAGCACTGGAGAGCTCATATAACCAGAGCAGCTATCAGCCTCCTCACACGAGCACGGCCAGTAGCTGGCCCATGTCGTTGAGCAGCATCATGCACAAGGTGGATGAGGTCAAGCTTGAGCAGACGGAGCGCCTGAACAAGGACGATACCGACGACACGGACGATTTGGAGGATGACACGACGCGCACGCGCCGATCCAGCGACGATAACAGCCTGACTTCGCCGCCGTCGCTTCATCAGCCGCTCGTCATCCGACCTTTACCAAGATCCTTCCAGCCGCGCCACCCCAATGAGCCCACAACGCCAGGCAGCCAACATCCACATCGCTTACCCCCGCCTGCCAACCACCACGCACACCCACATACGTCGCCACATCATCATCATCATCATCCCCCCTCCCACCAGCATTCCCCGCGTCAACAGCACTCACAGCAGCAGCAGGCGCCCCTTCATCACCCACAGCAGCAGCAGCAGCAACAACAACAGCAGCTGCAGCAGCATCATCATCCTCAGCATCAGCAGCATCAGCAGCATCCGTCGCACCCACCGCACTCGCACCCACAGCAACAGCAGCAGCAGCAGCGCCAGCAGCAGCAGCAGCAACAGCAGCTTCACCGCGCAGACTCCCCAAATACCAGCGACGCGCCATTGGCAGATTCCTTGCTCAAGATCTCTCGCGAAAAAGAGGCCGGAAGGATGAAGCGCTCGCAAGACATGCTGCAATTCCTCCGCGAAAAGCGCACAGAGCGTGAAACACTCTTAATCGAAAAGGAGCGCACAAAACGAATCAAGGCAAGGGCGGACCTCGTCAAGAACCTATTGCAAGCAGGCTTCTCAAAGGATGAAATCACAAAGCAACTCGATCGCGCATGACCCAACGACCACCCATAACACTCGGGATGCAGCAATCCAGAGACGTCCATCATAAGCTTGAAGCGTCGCAGCATCGCATGTCTATCGGGAAGCACTGTGTTTGGAACAACAAAATGGAGCTCTTTTTTTTTTTTCCCTCTCCCTCTTTCCCAATAATGGCTCACTCAGTGTTGATCCCCTGCCTTTCCCTCTCCTCCCCCCTCTCTTTTTCTCCCCTTGCCTCCCTCCTTTTTCTATCAACCTGGCGGTGCTTTCCCTTTTTATTTTGTCGATTTCACGCCTTCCCCTCCTCGTCTTTTTGATGTTGCGAGCCCCGCCTCTCCCACCCCATGGCGCGCCGCACAAGCTCACACGTGTCGTGCCTTGTCATAATATGTGTCTCTTTTTTTTTCTCTTTTTTTTTTTTGTGCATCTTATTTTGAACTGTCTCATTCTCCCTCGTCCCCCCTCCTCCCATTCCTTATAATTCGTTGTGTTTGTATCCATGCCCCCAAATAAAACAAAAAAAAACTTTTTTCTCGTGGGCCAGGAAGCATCCAAATTGGGATTTGGGTGATGCAAGCTTGGAGGATGGTTGTTTTTAGGCCAGTTCTGCATTCCCATTGGTACTTGCCCATATGAGGGAAATTCTGTAGACAAACGCAGAAATAAAAAACACCTCTCTGCCCTCCCTAAAGTAGCAATCGGTCAGCTGGTCCGCCAAAACAAGGAAAAAGCCAGCAAAGGCAATGAGGACCTTTGTTTTGGCTAACGCATCGCCCTCTTTTTGTGACCGGCTTGGCTTTTTGTGTTGCTTCTTTTGAATCAAAAGGACTTTTTGTGGTTGGCATGCAAAATGGGGACGTGCGACGTGAGGTCTGCGCGCCGAAAATTTCTGCGAATCTGCGAACTCTTCCGTTGGAATGAAGGCCAAAGGGAAATAAACTCCCTTGCGCTAGGTGTGTGAGTGTCTTGCTTGGTCGGGATCAATGGGCTTTTTTTTTGTTCATCTCCTTTTCCTATTCAATGGGCAAGTCTTTTTTTTTTTTAATGGGCCGATCAAAAAAAGTCTAGCCACCCCTCGACGCGCACGTGCTGGCTGAACAATTCGCCCAAAGACAATGATTGGACAAATGACGAGTGACGAAAAGGTGGCTGATTTCTTCTTTTTTTTTTTTTTTTGGCTGCACCAAGCATCGTTTCCACGTCGCTGTGCCAATTGAGAAAGAAAAAAAAAGAGCCTCTTGGATCGTCGCTTTACCACTTTTTTGCAACCATGGGAATGCCCTGTAGAACGTCATCTTGCCTTTTCAAGCACGCCTCTTGCCGAAAATGGATCCCCCAAAGGACCTAACTCTAAAAAAAGGAGGAGGCGGCGGCCCTAATCCTTTTCTTTCCTGCCCCTCACGTCTCCTCTTTTTTTTTTCTTGCATATGCTTTTACCTCCGATCCAATTTGAACGCTCGCGTTCCAGAACCCAAAAGAAGAACCAACCATTTTTTTTTTTTTTTTTTTTTTTTTTTGGCTCTTGCAGATTCCCTTGTGGTCATCTTCCTCCCCTGCAAATTCATCCGTCGTAATGAGCACGGCCCAACTCTTTTTTCTGATAAGACAGCGACCAGTTTTCCGTCCGACTCCTCCTGACCTCATTTTTGCATGCACACGCCATTCTCTGGAAGAACATTGGATGCCTCATTTTGGATCATGTTGCCATTATGCCGGACCTGTTGGGCGTTAGGACGTTGCCAACCCAACCGAAACGCGCCACGGCAAACCATTGGGCTTCCTATCGCCCCTGGACAAAGTTGCCTTTCTTGAGGCTTGAGGGGGATCACGCAAGGAAAACAGACTTTTGAGTGCTCAGAAAAGCAGGATATGGCCGAATTGGACCAAGGTTAGAGTTGTAGCACGCGTCTTGTGTAATGCTCCAATTCTAATTCCAATTCCCAGCATTTGGGTGTGGGTCGCATTGCTTAAAATCTCGATCATGGATAGAGTTCAAGAGAAAAAAAAAAGTGTGTGTTGCTGGCGTACGTCGTCTCGCATGACACGCTGGCCCCTGCCAGACCATGCACGTCGCCCAATTTGTGCAAACGCGGCAAATAGGCACTCAGCTGACGCACACACATCGTCCAGCCTCAGCGCTTTTGCTGCTTTTTTTTTTATTTTTATTTTTGTCCCAAATCTCAAAATCAACAGCTGCAGCTGCAGGTTGCCGCGAGGGAGCAACCAGGCCAATTGCTTTGTCGTTGGTGAGCGCAACCCCTTGTGCTGTACTGTCTCACTGCAGCCAATGCACGACAAAAAGGGCGCGCTCAAACGGCAAGGTTTGATCAGCAAATCCGCAAAACGACATGAAAAGGCAACGTCTCACGTGCTCCATGCTTGCCCATTCCTGGGAATAAACCCAAGGCGCGTCCAATTTGGCCACGTTGCCCGATCACATTCTAACATGGCCCCCCTCAGAGCGCCGAAGGATGCAAAAAATAGTGATGTTTTCGCCCTTTTGCTCCCGCACTTCGCATGCATGGGCCGCGCGGCCGCCGCTGAACCCCGCGCCCAATCCCGTCTGCGCTAAATTAGGTAAGCTCATGCACGTCGCAAAAATTCGATGCCACGCGTTGCTGCAACCCAACAACCAAAAAGCCCAAAAAATCATTCTCGCGCAGACTCGAAAAAGGCGCTAAACAATTCATGGGCGCATACAGCCAGCAATGCCATTAGCTGAATTGAGCGCCCTTTTGTCTAGTGGAGACATAAAAGCCGGAGGTAAATTGAACAATTGTCGCACATTTGTCGAGGGCGCGGTCATTTTCTACCAAAACCGCGGGAAACACCACAATCGATTGCCCAGCTCATGAGAAATAGGGAACAACGAGAAAGGGAGCGGAAATGCAGCTATTGGCTAGGCTAGATCCGCTTGAAAGACGTTTCATGATGCTCATGCGACCTCGTTACGTGCAAAACACGACTTTTGGATGTTAGTTGTCGTGTTTCCGGTTTACAGAGGAGCTTGAGAGCTGCTTTTGTGCGCAAGGATTGGGTCCAGTTGAAGTGCAAATTTCAGGGCGCGTTCTATTGTTCTTTTGCCTTGAAATCGCATTTTGTAAAAAAGACACTTTTGTGAATGCCATTTAAGCAGGGACTTTTTGAAACCCCACGAAATATTGACATGTCCGTGTGCGTCGGCACCGCGACTTGCTAACGAACCCAGTTTTGTCGCGCTGACACATCTCGTTGCTGCGCAATCGTCGATCGTCGTGATTTTCACGAAAATGCACGTTTTCTCGACTTTCCGCCACTCGATCAGCCTGAGATTTTGTCATCCATACGAGACTGTAGCGCGATTCAACTTTGCTTTATGGGTCAATGTACTCAGATGCAGCAAGCTCGAGATAAGCAAAAATGAGTCAAGTAATTCCACCTATTTGCACATTGCGCGTTCTTTGCATTAATTGATCCATTTGAAATTAGATGCAGTGAATGGCATGCGTTGTCAGCTCCAACTTTGATGCTTTCAGCATTGCAGCAAAATGATGCGGAAGAGAGTTGTACCATGACAACAAATTATGCAACCATTTTAGCGCGCTTTTATGAGCTTCCTACTATCCAAACCGCTCAAATCCAGACGCCATGGAGAGAACACGTTCACTTTTACATTTTCCAATCTTTAAGCGACCCACTGCAGGACATGGAAAAAAAAAAGTGGATGAAAAAGGGCTGAGTTTTTGAGTTTATGTCAATTTACACGTGTTTATTAAAGGCAGTCGTACCGGCATCGCACACCACTACATGTAGCACGGCAACAGTTCCAATCCTATAGCTTGCAGCGTTCTCTAGACAGAAACATTGGTGGTGAAAAATCCAATTTTGTGTTTTATGATGGGTTTTTCTTGGCCAGATTCTTTTTTAGGCAACGTAGCGCGCCCTTAATGATGGAAAATATGCCAGAGAACGTGCTCTACGCATTGCACTTGGTGTCGAGAAATTTGGTTCAGTGCGAGTCCATGAAAACCGCGAAATATTGTTGTTTTGTTACTGTTGTCTAGAACAATTCTTTCCCACGTCATTATTCAGCCTTGCTGAATGCATCAAATTTGTAGCTGCAGACGCGTGTCATCCTGTGCATCTGATTTCAGATGGCTGAATTGATGCAAAAGATGAGCAAAGTGCCAAGAGCGGTGATTATTTCACTCTTGTCTGATTAAATCGGTTTTACTGCATCTGTGCACCTTGGTCACCGTAACAAAGTTGAATCGCGCTACAGTCTCGTACTGATGACAAAATCTCAGGCTGCTCGAGCGGCGGAAAGTCGAGAAAACGCACATTTTCGTGAAAATGACGTTTATCGACGATTGCGTAGCAATGAGACGTGTCAGCGCGACAAAACTGGGTTCGTTAGCAAGTCGCGGTGCCGACGCACACGAGTGTGTCAATGTTTCGTAGGGTTTCAAAAAGTCCCTGCTTAAATGGCATTCACAAAAGTGTCTTTTTTACAAAATGCGATTTGAAGACAAAAGTACAATAGAACGCGCCCTGAAATTTACATTTCAACTGGACCCAATCCTGCGCATAAAAGTAGCTCTCAAGCTCCGCTGTACGCCAGGTACTCGACGCTTAGCATTCAAAATGATGTTTTACATGGAAAAGTAAGCATATGTACAACATGAGTGGCTAGATCCCCTTCTCTTGAGCGGGTGGCAAGCAGCGCAGAGGCTGGGACCGCCCTCGATTCAAGTATAAAATAATCTATTTAGCGTTAATTCCGTCTAAAACTATGATACAATGCGAAAAAACAAGAAAATCTAGGACCTGGCTGGCAATTCGTCCAATGGCGGGGTAACCTGTCCACGCCATAATTCGCGGATGACCTTGCGGTGGATGATGTGCCTGTCGATGATGCCGTCGACGTGGCACTCGCGGACGTTTCCGTACATTTGGCCGCCAAGTCCGCGTTGGTGGATGATCATGTTGCCTGCGAACTTGTGGCCGCCAAAGTGCGATGTGCCATAGACAAGGACCTTGCCTGGCAAGTCGGCGCGTCGCGCGTCGACGCCTCGGCGCAGCGCGTCGACAATCAATGGGCCAATTTTGCCACAGCGCATGTCGCGGCGCTCGTGCGTGCAAACGAGGATGACGGCAAGCACGTCGTCAGGCAGTGGTTGTTGCAGCGGTGTTTTGGGCAGCGGCTGCGCCGGGTCGCGCCACAGGGACGCGAGCACAGGTTGCAATTGTGCAGGATCGCGCATGGTCTCGGCGTCCACGCCTGTGTACGCGACAAAATCGGGGAAAACAAGCACATCGCATAATGTGTTGCTTTTGGCGGGTGCACGGTCAGCGATGGTCATGAGGAAGGAATTGTCCGTGGGCGGTGGCGGGTCGTGGCGGTGCGCTTTGAGGTACTGGTGCTCCAATGCCTGCGCAACGTGCACGGCGCCGCCAGGAACAGCCTCGACCTTGGACCGTGTCCAGTCTGGCGCGTCCGCACCCACACACATGACAATGTGGCGCTGCGGCGACGTGCGCTGTGCTACCATATCCGCGTCCATGTCGATCTTCTTGCCAAGGACCGCAGGCAAAGGGTGCTTTTGGCACGGCACAAACCCGTTGGCCGCTCGGTCCACGCTTGTGTCTGGGCAGCAAGGCTCAAACCGGCCTAGCGCAAACGCCTGTGTGTCAAAAGGGATCGTCGAGTACCGACAAAGGGGCACACGCACGCGAAAAGGCGAAAAAACGAGTGGTCGGTGCGTATTTAGCCCACATTTGACCGAATTTAGCCCACATTTGACCGAAAAAAAAAATGAGAGTAAAGAAAGGGGGAACAAAATTTTGGCAGGTCTCAAACTCCACCATTCCCTTTTAAATCTTTCAAAAGCACCAGCCCGGCCGAGCCTCCCCGCTCGTACATGCGCAAGGCGCGGTCCAACGGACAAAATTCAAAGGTTTAAGCGATCAATGCAGCGTGTCGAATTCATTGCATCGTGCCAAATCCTTCCAAAGCTTGCCAAGATTGCCCCCATGATGACTCGCCACACAGCAACAGTGTGTTCATTGGGAGGCCACAGACCACGTGCAGACCATAAAAGGCGCGATTTTTTTTTTCTTCCGGCGCCTCTTTCTCTCTTTTTTTTTTCTTTTTCTTTTTCTTTCCTTATTCTCTCCCGCCCGTACAACCCAACGATGAGCGATACCGAGCGATCAGGTTCCGCCGTTGACGACGATCTTTCGCTGCCAAAAGGTAAAATTTTGCCCCAATTGGCTCGTTCACGACAAATTCATGCCTTTTTTTTTCTCTGTTTTTCTTAGCCACTGTGCAGAAGCTCATTAACGAAATGATGCCGGACGACGTGGTGTGCGCCAAGGACACACGCGACTTGCTGATCGACTGTTGTGTTGGTAAGAAGACTTGGGTTTTTCCTTATTTTCGATAGCAAAAACTCATAAAAGGCCCATTACCACCCACATTCTTTTGGCTCTGCAGAGTTCATCCACTTGATAGCGTCGGAGGCCAACGAAATATGCGAAAAGGAGACCAAGAAAACCATTGCCGGCGAGCATATTTTGGCATCCTTGCAGGCGCTTGGCTTTGAAGACTATGTCACGGATGTCGATGACGTGTACAAGGAGCACAAGAAGCAGCAAAAGGCAAGTCTCATTGCTGGCATTCTCAAGCCACGGGGCCCACGCACACGCGACCGCCCAGCAAGCAAAAAAAAAAAGTGGCAATTGACGCGCGACATAACAAAGCTGACGTTTTTTTTTTTTTTCCTTCTATCCTCCCCCTTTCTCCCCCCTTTGAACATAAAACCCCCCCTTTTCTTTTTTTTTTTTTTTTTTTTTTTTTGCCGTCCCCGCAATGAAGCAGGACCGAGACAAAAAGAGCACAAGGCTGGAGAACACGGGAATCTCTGAGGAGGAATTGCTGCGACAGCAAGAACTTTTGTTTGCTGCCTCGCGCCAGAAATTCGAAGCCAACCAGCAATAGAAACACTCCGCCCAATCCGTCCATTCTCTGTTCTTTTTGCAAATGCTGTATACCTTTTGTTGGTGTCTCTAGGTGTTTAGCCGCCTTGTATATATAGTTTCTCTCTTTTTTTTCAATAAATCACTCATTGCTTCATGCCATGCCTGCCTTGTGGGGTTACCTTGGCGATTGCCTCGACGCCTTCAATGATTTCATCACTTTTGAGGTCGATTTCTAGATGTTGCAGGGCCATGGAGGACCAGTAAAAAAAAAAAAGTTTCGAGGGGCACGAGGGGATGATCTGACTGACACATTTTGTGTTTTTATTAAGGTGTTGGCAATGCTGAGGGATGAAACTATTATGTGAATATGAAATTGGGATTGGGATGTTGGGAGAGGGGGTGACAAAATGGTGATGAAGACGTCTTTTACATAGGCGTGACCTTGCCGGGATTGGGCGAGGCGGTGGCACTCAAGGTAGGACGAGAGTCAGTGACGGGATTATCGCTGCCGGCACCAAGCGCAGGGCGCGAATCCAAGCCATACTCGACATCGTGCGGGTTCAGCTGCTGCACCTGCGTTTGGACCATGGGGTCGTTCATCATATGCTTCTCAGTGGGCTGCTGTGAATCGATCTGTATAAAAAAAGTGGTCAGTTTCAAGGTCAATACGCGCGTTTTTTGCATTTTCTTACAAAGGCATTGTTGAAACCCTTGTGGATAAAGTAGACAATGGTGGCAAAGAAACCGCCAATCAAGGGGCCGAACCAAAAGATCCAGCTATTAGCCCAACGACCGGTCACAACGGCAGCACCAAAGGAACGAGCGGGGTTGATAGATGTGCCATCAATGGGGGTGCCAATCATGTGGCACATGAACACGGTGAGGCCGACTACAATGGGTGCAAACCTGGCCAGGGGTTCCTGGTTCTCGACAATGACAAAGAGGACGACGGCACAAAGGACAAACGTGAGCAGCATCTCGGCAAAAAAGCCTTGCGCATAATTAAAACCGGGGTTCAGCGCATTGACACCCTGCAGGATGTTGGCGGTGGTCCAATTGGCAAAGTAGGCGCCCAGAATCGCGCCCACTATCTCGGCAATAAAGATCAACGCGCCACGCATCCAGCTCATCTGGCGCGTAATCAAAAGACACAAGAGCACAGCAGGATTCAAAGCACCACCAGAGTAAGGCGCGCACACAAACAGACCGACCGTGATGCCCGTGCCAAAGCTGTTTTTTTTTTAAAAAAAAAAAATCAAAAGAGCGCGTGTCAGCACGATTTTGGCCTTTTTTTTTTTTTTTTTTTTTTTTTACCTGACGGTGGGGCCACCAGTTTCGGTTTTGGGCGCTTCCAATGCAGCTTGGACACCGGCAAGAGCCAGGAAGATGAAAATGGTCATGCCAATCAACTCAGCGAAGGCAGCGAGCAGATCCGCGCGCAAATTAGGCTTGGGCGCTTCACCGTTCAAGAAAGTTTCACGCAATTTTACACGAAGATTAGTCGACATTCTTGGCTTGATATGTTGTTTTCACGTTAATAAAGAGGTGAGGAAAAGAAAAAAAAAAAGAACACACGTCGAAAAGAAAATCTTTTTTAACAATCCAGGATCCTGGTTTAAAACGGCGTATAAAACATTGGCCCCGCTTGGCGCCGCATTGCCTGTTTATCTTCCCAGACCCATGCTCCAGGCTTTGCTCCCATCGATCTTTTTGAAAAAAACGAGTTGTCAGCAGCATGACAATGGTTTCACCTTTCGAAAACAAAATTAAAAAAGGGAAATAAAGGGTCAAACCCCCCTTCGCTGCATTTGATCCATTGATCTCTCGATCTCCGGAAAGCCCGCTGCACTTGAATTACCCTAAATGGTGAATAAGCGACAATTTCTCGGGCAAGTGGCACTTGCTTGCCTTGCCAAATACGTAAAAAAGGGCCTGAGCACTTGATCAATGCACATTTGACGTGGTATTTTTTTTTTCGGTGTAACGCGCATTGATAGTGCACCGGAGGCATACCGCCGGTTGGGTGGGTGTGGGTAATCCCTAGATTGACGTGCGGACATGCCGGATTTGTGAAAAAATGGTCTAATGTGGGTGAAACCCTGCCACCATGCATTGTCTCAAAGAACCAAAACCCCTCCAGCAACCCGCACAGGGCTCTCTCATTGCCGATCTGCAATTGTGGAATACATAGTTTGTCCTTCAACCTAGCCATTGAGCGGCCTGGCCTGAATGCAACCAGCAGAAACCATAGCAAAACCGATTTGCAGCGCACAGACGTTTCATTTCAGGAGTACATTATGAGGGGGGCTTTTTTCACTCGGCCACAATAGAGAACAATGGAAATCCGCGGAGGACGAGCGCCGCTTTTTCTTTATTTTTTCTTTGTGTGACTCGAAAACCACGTTTCTGTGAAACCTTGGCGGTCAATTTTGCATGAAAAAGCAAGCGCTTCCTTGTGCGACTGGAGCGCCATTGGAAATAAGAGACCAGCCTGGCGGGAAAACGTCACGGTGACGTGTGTCCCAAAAAAAAAAAAAAAGATGCCACAAGAAAGGGGAGACAACCCCCTTTTATTTCATAAAAATTATGTATGCTAAGGGATGACCAGGGGGGAAATAATGCGGGCGTGTGTGCAAGGGGGGAGCCATTGACAACAATCACGAGGCATCAATGAAAAAGAAAAAAAGAATGAAAAAAAAGATGGAAAAAGGAGAGGCGCGAGAGGGGGCCCGGGTCCCCGCCGGAGGCAGAAGCGCGTGCCAATTGGGAGGCGGGGGCGAGTGAATCCATGTGCCGGTCCGCTTGGACAGGACGATAGAAAGAAAAAAAAAACTGGTACACATCGTGTCAAAAAGCATATGAAATGGCTATATCAAGGGGCCCTCGCACATTTGATGCGTCAAAACAGAAGCAGTGTCATGTGTCAGACGTGCCCTGCGGCGGCGGCGAGCCGATGTGACGAATTGGGGCATTTTGCGATGGTCGAGATCGAGACTGACATTGACCGAAGCTTGAATGTGTTCGAGCCACATGAGGCGGTCATCTTCATTTTTTGTGCGGATGATGAATTGCGGGCCCTGGTGGATGCGCATGCGGATCACGTAATGGCGCTTGCGGTAGTCCGAGGCAATGCCGGCCTCGGCATGCTGCATGGAATAACACCATACCGGCTTTTTGGGCTTGCCGTGCGTCGCGTCGAGCTCTTTTGGTATATGTTTATAGGCGCGGATCGTCGTGCCCCACAACACGAGATACAGCTTTCTACCCGGTCAAGACGGCTCGTCAATACCAATGCCATTTCTATGTGTACTTTTTTTTTGTATTTTTTTTTTTTTTTTGTATTTTTTTTGTTACTTTTTTTTTATGGTTTTATTTTTTTTCTCTTACCTCCAGCATCTGTGGCGAGCGCGCTTTGTGGGGCTCTCCATTTCCTTTTTCATAAACAAAAAGCCCATGCGCGACACGGTGCATTCATATGCTGGCAAGATTTCGTTGCCTTCTTCCTCACGGGGCTCGTCAATGGGTATCCTTTTGCGCGACGGGCCCAGCTCGTAGCGCGGAGGAGGCGGCACCGGCGGCGCAGGTGGTGCGGTCGGCAGCGTCGGTGCGTCCAATGGCAACGATGTCGACGACAGACTCAAGTCCGCCACCATGGGCTTCATGGACCGCGCGTCGCGCGCTTTCCGGCCTTTCCATGGTGACACTGTTTTTTTAAACATAAAGTAAAATAAATAAACGACGCACAGAGCCGGATGTCTCCTTGTTACACCGTGTATCCACTTTTTCTCAATGCCCATCCCGGACGCCCAAAAACAAGACTTACTGAAACAGGACAGCATCATACAATGGAGGACGACAATTCAAGGGCGGGTAGCTAGGGGGTGTGACGGCCACGTATTAGGGGGGGGGGGAAATCGAAAGAAAAGCAGCAAAAAGGGGGCGACGGACGGGGAAAATAAAACAAGAATCGGGAGATATAAAGGGCGCGTTGTCAGTGTGAATCAGGCATTGTCCATGATCTCCCCGCCCCCTTATTTTATGCTGCAGACCGCCCAAATAAACATGTCGACTTTTTACATTTCTGGTTTTTTTTTTTTTTTTTACTTTTTTCGTTTTTTTTTGCCAAGACCGGGATGCATTCATGATGGATAAAGCACCCGTGGTGTCTTTTTTGTTTCCAGGTGCACGCAATTGATGTTTTATTTTTTCATTGCTTCTTGGCATGAGAAAAAAAATGACGGGCATGGACAGAAAAGGGGGCTCTGTGCGTGTGTTTTTGTGTGTTTGTGTGTGTTGTCGCGATTTAAGTATCATCGACACGCTCTTTCTTGCTTGAATGAGTGTGGTGTGTGTGCGTGCGTGCGTGCGTGTGTGTGTGTGTGTGTGTGTATGTGTGTGTGTGTGTGTGTGTGTGTGTGTGTGTGTGTGTGTGTGTGTGTGTGTGTGTGTGTGTGTGTGTGTGTGTGTGTGTGTGTGTGTGTGTGTGTGTGTGTGTGTGTGTGTGTGTGTGTGTGTGTGTGTGTGTGTGTGTGTGTGTGTGTGTGTGTGTGTTTTCAACGCGTCAAGTGAGGGGGGGGGACTCGAGGGACGCGTTACAGAGGCTTTTGGCACCTCCATTGGCATGCGCCCCCTCACTCTTTCCCTCCAACATATAACATATGAAATATTAAGGGGCACGTGAATTGGACTTGCAAAAAAGCACGACATTCCTTGGAATGATATCAGACAGGGACAGATCTTTTGTTTTGTTTTTTTCACGCCCTTTCTCTCTGTTTTTTTTATGCACGCATGTCAAGTCGTGCTAATAACATTGGTGCGATCTCAGAGCATTTTAGAGTGGAATTGAGGCAAAGCGCACACACACATACAAGCGATCCAACGGCATTTTTTTTGACACATGTACACATTTTGGTTTTTTATTTCATCATGGCGGATTTTTTTATACAGAGAGGCGAGTAGAATAAAGGGTGACTACCTAGGGGGGGTGAGAGGGGGGAGAGGGAAACAGACAAAAGCAAAAGGGGACAAGCGGGGGGGGGGGAAAGAGGGGAGGGGGGAAAAAGGGATAAAACACGAATTTATGGATGTTGATGTGGGGTTGGCAGGACAAGGACGCCAATGAAGCCATCGACGGTGTTGTTGGAGGCCAGGAACGAAGAAGAATAGGAATTGATGGGGTCATGCAAGAAATTGGGGATGGGATGGAGGCTGTCGACGGGGATCAAGTAGAAATCCTTGATTTTCTTCTTGTCACGCACGACGACGCCGAAGCGGGTCTTGAAGAGGAGGTGATTGAGCAAGCCCTGGGCGTGGCGCTCGCTGGATGCGGATTGTTTTGTGTCGGGTTCAATGAGCAAGAGGGCCAGACGATGAGACGAGGCGAATTTGGCCTGAATGCCGGCGAGGTAGGCGGACGCCTTGTCGGTGGGGATGCGGCCTTCGATGAACATCTTTTGCGACGACAGCAGGGTCTGCCAGTCGGCCTTGTTCAACACGGGGCCGCCAATTTGCTTGGCCTTTGCATGAAACGACGCGACCTCGGGCATTTCGACGCGTCCGTGCCAGATATAGGCGGCTTCGCCTGAGCGACGTTCCACAAGATTGCCCTCGTCGCCAATGTCCAATTGCACATCGTCATTGGCGCTGTCGCCGTACATTTGCTCGAGATCTTTGGTCGGATGTGTGTGTGCGGGTTGGGCAACGATGCGTGGCGGCTGTGAGCTACCCATGAGCTTCTTGAACGTGCTGTGGACGACCTTGTCTTTTTTGGTATCGTTGTCGTCGACGGTGAACGCGCCGTGATCGGTTTCGTTGCCATCCTGGGCAATTTCGGTCGCAAGGCGTGAAACGGGCAAATTTGCAGGTGACGCGTCGCGTTGCGAGGCATTGGGCGAGCCACTGGGTGACCGACTGCGCGACAGATGCGCATAGGGCAAATGATTCGAGAATTGGCTTGATGTCTGGTGCGTGATGTCCGGTCCAGGCTGTGACATGACCATATCGCCCTTGTGCGTCTTTTTGATAATGGTATCGTCGCCCGGTGCCGATTTCAGCGTGATGTTCTTGATGCTCTGCTGGCGCAACGAGTCGTCCATGGATCGGAGCGTCGGATTCGCCATATCTTTTGCCGACATGGCCGCCAATTCGTCCATGGGAATATCGCCACGCGCCACACGCACCTGGAATAACGAATTGTCCTTGTCCTTGAGATTGTACATGAGAGACCGGATCTTGCTCTTGTACACTGAGTCGTCGTCGCCCTTTGTCCATCGCGCGTGCAGGTCGTTTTCAAGACGAATCGCCACCGATTGCGCGAAATCAAGCGGATCCGCCGCCAATTGGCCTTGCATCTCGGCCGGCATGTCGTCGCCGTGCGTATTCATGATATTCATCAAGATCGCCGTCAGCGACTTGGTCACCTTTTTGCGCATCGTGTTCTTTGCCTGCTGCAAAGGCGAAATCGCCATCGTCGCCTCCTTTTGGCTCTTTGGTCGCCGTTCCTTCTTGCGTTCCACGACAACGCGTGCCTGCCGCGAGCCCATATCGTCACCCGCTTCGTCGCCATCAGCATGCTGCACCGCGCAAACGTCGCTGCAGTATGAGTCTGCGCGCGTGCGGTTGTTGCATGAAGGACGGAGGCAGCTGTGCTGCTGTGAGCGGCGACCCGTCGACTTTTCCTAGAGAAAAAAATGATAAAAAAGAGACAAAAAGAATGGAAAAAGAGTCAATGGGGGCGTGTGTGGGGGGACCTCTCTCTTTTTTTTTTCTTTGTCTTCTTCGGACTTACAATTGAATCTGGCATGGCAGCCGCCTCATCATCATCATTGTCTTTTTAGAAGGAAAGAGAGAGGAGCGTGGTGGCGTGTTAGTCAAAAGTGGGGGAGAGCATTGACAACATGTTTTGATTTATTGATGAAGCAAGGCAATAGGCAAGACTGCCCAAACAGAGCAAAACAAGACGCGTCGCGCCGCGGAACACGTGTTTTCCTCGTTTTCTGTCTTTTTTTTTTTTTCTTCTTTTTTC
>KV441890.1:81347-104516 GCA_001650995.1 Gongronella sp. w5 | reverse complement strand
TTTTTCTTTTTCTTTTTTCTTTCTTTTTTTTTTTTTTTGCCATCCAGGTGGCGCAAAGCACCCGATAGGCGCTTATTTGGGAAATGCCCTCTGATTTGCATCGGCGACGCGCAATTCCGGCGCATGAATTGGCGCGGCAAGCCAAGTGGACGCCCTGCGCTGCTCCGACGCGCCCTGGCCCTTGCCCAACGCGCGTGTCGACTGCTCGTCGTACAAGTACCCGAGCCATACACCAGCAAGACATGCTCATCTTGTGGTCGCCGATCCCTCACGAATGTGACAAAGCGTGACAGCGGCGTTGACAATTTCAAGCTGCACGGCGCGCTCACCTGTACCTGGTGCGCGCGGATTTGGCAGCGGGATGTCAATGCTGCGCGGAACATCCGTGCCATCGCCCTCATGAACATCAATGGTCGCAATCTCCCCGCCTTGGACCCAGACAACAAGGACTCGCGCCCCGCCGTCTTCACAAAGGCTTACGATGAACCCGACCCCCAACAACCCCCCTTCCATTGGCTGCCAAAAAAGCAGACCATGATTGCATAATGATCGCCAGGTTATTGGTAGGCACGGACAAAAAAGGCAGTCGTGAAATGGGGAGCATAGCAGTCGTTTTGCAGACATGTGGTTGGTCACTGACTTGTGCTTTTTTTTTTTTTTTTTGCAGTGCAGATTTGTTTCAATGCCCGCGGGTTTGGCACCATATCCCCTCTTCTTCCCTCTTTTTACCTTATCATGTCAGGTAAAAAAAAAAAAAAAAAAAGCTTGTTTTGACAACAAAAAGGTAAAAAGGCTGACCTCCTCCCTCTTTTTTTGGCATTAGGACCCACTTTGGAAGCCATTAAATACGAACGAGGCAGTCTGGCTATCTTGGATCAGCTTGCACTTCCGCACGAGACGATCTACGAGCAAGTGCGCACTGTCCAGGACGGCCACGCTGCTATCAAGACTATGAAAACACGCGGCGCGCCTGCCATTGCCATTGTGGCTGCTCTCTCGTTGGCCGTGGATGTGAATGCGCGTCAGGCCGAGTTCCAATCGGCGCAGCAAGCACAGACTTTCCTCAATGACTCGCTTGAGTATCTCAAAACATCGCGCCCCACGGCCGTCAATCTTTTTGACGCTGCCGCCAAGCTCAAGGCGCTCATTGACGCCACCGCGCAAGCCAATGGCGCCACCGCGCAATCCGTCGTCCAAGCGTACATCGAGGCCGCCGAGAAAATGCTCATTGATGACGTCCAGGACAATAAAAACATTGGCAAGCACGGCGCAGACTTTATCCTCGACAATTGCAACAATGCCGGGGACCTGAGCGTCCTCACCCACTGCAACACTGGGTACGAAAAAAAATGAAAAAAAATGAAAAAAAATGAAAAAAAAAAATGAAAATGATGCTGATTTCCCCCCTTTTTTTTTCTTGATCAGTTCGCTTGCGACGGCCGGCTGGGGCACTGCGCTGGGGATCATCCGAGAGCTGCACGGTCGCAGCAAGCTTTCGCACGCGTACTGCACGGAGACGCGCCCTTACAATCAAGGTTCGCGCCTGACAGCTTACGAATTAGTGTACGAGCAGATTCCTGCAACACTGGTGTGCGACTCCATGGCATCTGCGCTGCTCCGTGAGCGGCCCAACGTGCAGGCCATCATTGTCGGTGCCGATCGCGTGGCCGCCAATGGCGACACCGCCAATAAGATTGGCACGTATCAGCTTGCCATCACGGCCAAGCACCACGGCATCCTTTTCATTGTCGCCGCGCCATCTACATCCATCGACCTCCACACGGCCACCGGTGCAGACATCGTCATTGAGGAACGTCCAGCCAACGAACTCGTCAACACGTCCGGCGTCCAGTTTGTCAATGGCAAACCGACCCCCACCGCCGTCCGCACCGCCGCGCAAGACATTGGCGTCTGGAATCCAAGCTTCGACGTCACCCCCGCGTCCCTCATCTCGGCCATTGCCACCGAAAAGGGCGTCGTTGTCAAGCAACCCGGCCAAGATGCCTTTGACATGGCCGCCTTTTTGCAATCGCAGTAGACATTTTACTTGGAAATTAAAGCCATTGTTTTGTACTTTTTTGCCCTCTCCCCGTCGTCCATCATTTCTCGATGTGTCATCACCAGTGAATTTTTGCATCAATTGCTCCAAACGCAACATTCAACCTATTATTTTGTCTCTTTTTGCCGCGTCGTCCTTGTTGAAATTCACATCTATTCTTTGCTGTTTATTCCCCCTTTTTTTCAGTTGCTAGAGCAAGAAAATGAAAAAAAAGATGGCCAGAAAGAGCGGATTTTAACAAAAGAAGATGGTGAGGAAGGAGTTGCACATGTTGGAATGAGGTTGCGTGTGGTTCGTTTGAGATCGGATTTGGTGAAATTGAGGAAATTTAACGAAGGCGGCGGGCCTCACGCTCGGATTCCAAGAGACACAAGATGTCGTTCTCACGGACGGGACCCTTGACGTTACGGATGATGCTGCGGTTGGAGTCGTCCATGAACTCGACACGGACTTGGGTGACACCACCACGGGAGCCGGTGCGGCCAAGGACCTTGATCACCTTAGCGAGCTTGACGGGAGTCTTTTGAGAATCCTGCGGCAACAGAAGAAAAAAAAAAAGAGATGTGGGTCAGTTCTCCTTGCCGTTTCAGGGGCGTCGTTTCACGTGTGGCTGTTCAGGATGGTGGCGAACGGGCAAAAGGCAAATGGACGACGGCGCGCGAGAGTGTGTCGTGCTGTTGTGCAAAGAGGACAAAAACGGCACGTTGGCGCCCTCAAACGAAAGAAATGAGTCGCGCATCCAAGCAGATGCATCCATCCATCCGTCGAGGGCATCCATCCATCTCATCCATCCATCGATTGCCATTGCCGTCGAGTGCAATCAGAGCGTGTTGCACCATCCTGATCGTCGTGGCCGTTCATGAATCATAGTGCGACATACCATTTTTGCAATAAAAGAAAGAGAAAGAAAGGGAAAGCAGAAAAAAAAAAAGTTAGGCGCCAGGTGAAGAGCAATTGCTTCCCCCCGCTTGGCCGGCTCGCCTCGAAATTCATTCTCAGCTGCTACTTGTCCCGCCAATGGCATCGCGCCTTACCCTTTTGGCACCTTGTTTGCCTGACATGGCTCGTCCCCTGATGGCGCAACGAATGCCGACGTTGACGATGGACATACGACAGACAAACGGAAGCGAAAAAAAGGTAAGAAAAGATCTAAAGAGGTCGAAATAAACAGATTTTCAATTTTACGCGTAAACGTCGCACAACTGTGAGGAGGCATCAAATTTCATGCGCTTTGCTTGTACAGATGAAAAAAGAGGAAGCAGGCTTTTATTTGAGCCCTCTTGCGAATCTATACTGGCGCAATTAGGAGAACGGTTGCCTGTTATAAGTTTGGCGTACACTTGCGCGCGGCACGACGGATTTTTGGGGGAAAAAATCAAAAATCTCAAATTTGGACCAAATTTTGAGGCAAGGACGGCGCCACCAAGCACTACACAATGCGCCAGATTTCAGGGACATCCACCTTGTGGATGTCGAGAAAATGGCGTGTTGGTGTGAAATAGGACCACTTTTCAAATGCCCATCCTTTGACGACGAATCGCGCTAGAGCCAAGCGGTCGACATTTTCACGCAGAGAATCAACCAGAGTTCCATGTGTGTGCTCCGCACCGCCCTGAGGATAGCACGATCCAAAGTATCGACGCGTTGAAAACCACCTTCAAAAAACGCGGTTTCGGCGCGTCACCGTTTACGCGCAAAGCGCGTTTTTTTGTGCTCACCGGCATCCACGTGTGCGCACGCTCCATATGCACGAGATATACTTGTTTCACCGCGCTAAAAGCACGACGTCGATCTTTGGCATTGAATTGAACACCAGCGTTTTCCGAGCTTCCACGCCCATGTTCTCCCCAACTTGCTTTACAAGGCGCGGCCTTCCCAGCATAAGAAATGATGAGGGAGGCATGATCTTGCTACCCTCCAAGTTTGGCATCGATCCAGCGACCTTTTTTGATTTTCGAAAATTCGCCAGGGGGTCATCCAGGCATTTTGGCGATTTTTTATTCTGGCTGCTGCTCGTCATCTACCGATCACAGCGCCGCAAGGGTAGGCTTAAATGAAAGCCTGTCGCGACCTTCATCGCGCGTCGCGTGAAATCAGCCAATAGATACTGCGCACACCTCCCAAAAAGCCAAAATGGGCTTTTTATAGCCTTTGTGCATTTTACTGGCATCTAACGATGATGTTCCGGAATAAACCCGGTGCCATTCGAGAGCCACCAAGCTTGGCTATCATTTGTCTGCCCTGAGCAACTCCAGGTTTCTTACTACTTCCCGAGCAATTCGCGTATTTCGAATAAAAAAGTGAGCTTTGGCCCTGGTCTTCGTTTAATCACAATTCTCTTGCGTAAAACTGGCACCATTCGAGAGCCATGAAGCTTGGCTGTCATTTGTCTGCCCAGAGCAACTCCATGTTCCTTGTTGCCGTTCGGGCATTTCGCGCATGTCGAATGAAAAAGTGGAGTTTTGGCGCGGCTGCCGTAAAAATAAGGGTATATGTGTGCTCAAAGCAGAAAAAAAAAGGGTTGCCAAATTGGATATAGCAACTTTTGCTTCAAGCGCTGCTGGAGACCCAAATTAAATCCAGCAATTTTGCAATATTCACTCTCAGGCAGGCCACCACTGGCTTTAAATCGCGCTTTGCGTGTATTTATGTGCTGTAGCATTGCTAAAAGAAAAAAAGAAAAAAAAAAAAGACAACGCACACGCACACGCGAGTTCAATAAAGGCCAAGTTCAAAAATGCATCACGCCTATTGCATTTTCATTCACTTTCTCGCAAAACAAAGAGGTGAAGTAGGCCAATGGACTGCACCATTTTTTAATGCGAGGGCCACAGTGGATTTAAAAAGTAAAAAAAAAAGACGCGCTCACTATATAGCAAAAGCTCGCGAATTATGTCGTTTTTACAGAATCATCGCATTTTTATTCATTTTGTCGCGGGAAACAAGGAGGAGGGGGGGGGCTATGTACAGTACTTTTTTTTTTTTTTGTGAGGGTCACTGTGAGGACCACAAGGGGGATGAATTGGCTATTTACATGAATGATATTGATATGATTGATATGCATAAAGGGGGGGGAAGGGTGTTTAATCGTACACCTGCAAGGCACTGAAGCTGGGCTTGGCGAGATCCTTGTTCATGAGCTGCTCGGGGGTCATCTTTGGCTTCTCGGGGACGGCAGCCTCTTTTTCAGACTCGATTTCTTGGCCATCCATAAAGGTTTTGAGCATGCTCTGGCTAAAGCCTGCGACCATGGCCATGCCGGGTGTGTCGTGCGAGCCCTGGGCGGCAAAGGGCAAGCTGCGCATGGCCAGATTCCACCAGACAATCTCGGGGGGCTCGTAGCCGGCGGCGTTGTACTCCTTGACGATGGCTTCCCACAAGGTGTCGAATTTGGACCAGCGCACGTTGCCCCAGCGGACGCACGAGTCGAATTGCATGTCGGTGAAGACAAACAGGCGCTTGACCATGTCCTCTTGCTTGAGGTTGAACCGCTTGGCCATGGGCAGGAGCAAATCGACAAAGACGGCGTACAAATCGGTGGATCCGCCCCAGGGCGCATTGGACACCTCACGCGCCTGTTGGACGATGGGGGCAGACGTGTCGACCTTGACAATGGACGGGGTTTCATGGAAAGTGATCATCATGCCATCAAAGGGGGGCGCGGCAAGGGCCATGAGGGTCAAGCTCAAGCCAATGGCGGCATGAAGCGGCGACACACCCGCAGCACCGGAGAACATGGAGCCAGACACGTCACAGATGGCGATGGAATTGCGCAGAGCATGGTCGGGGCCACAGGCATCCTGCAATGCGCGGATATGCGATTGCCATTGAGCATTCACCAGGATCTCGTCCTGTTCCGAGCCATGGACCGTGTATTCCATAGCGCGACCAATGAATTCGTGCGGACCGAGCGTCGCGCCGGCCACGTTGCGCTTGCCTTGTTGCACCGCCTGCATGAACGCGTCGTACTCGGCCTTGGCGTGATTCGCGAAATGCTTGGCATTGCGTTGGAAACAAACGGCGGGGACATGGCCAAAGTCGATCTTCTTCCATTCATCCAGCGACATCTTGCGTTCCGTCACGTCCAGAACCTTGCGCAACGGACTGATCACCACGCGTCGGTACTGTTCACGCGCATCGTTCAGGCGCCCCACGCGTCGCGATTCGTCCGCCGCCAACGAAACGTCCTTGAGAAACACCACCTCGGCAATCGACGTGGTCACAAACGTCGTCTTGTCGTGCGCACCCGCAAGCGAAGGAGCCCATTTCGCTGCAAAACTCAACTTGTTCGCCAAATCGTATTTTTCTTGACCAACCACCGGCATGGACTCCTTGTACGCCTGCACCGTCGCCATGTCCGCCTCCAATTGCTCCGCAAACAAGCGCGCCACCGTCACGTGCATCAACCGATACAAAGGATCCGTCTCCAGGAGCTGAATGACGCGGTCGTGACGCGTGTTGCGCTGCGCGTGACGAGCCGTACGCGCCATTGTCGCCTTGGTCGCGTTCTTGAACGCCTCGTCCTTGTCATGCTCACTGCGCTTCATGTCGGCCACGTCCTTGGGCAGCGCCGCCAATTCCTTGTTGCGTTTGTGATTCGCACGCTTGCGCTTGGTGCGCGCCGCACGCGACTCGCGCGATCGCACCTGACGCGTCGTCTTCATCGCCGAATATTCGTCCGCGCCCATCTCATTCAACGCGTACGTCGACAGCAGCGTGAGCAAGTCCTTCCAGTAGCCATGCGACAGGTAATACAGTGGCTTCTGCTTCTTCTTGTCCCTGGCCTCCGCTTCGGTATCATCCACCAGATCCCAGCCAGAAGCGTCCATCTCGTCCTCATCCGTCACAGGGCGGTTCGTGATCGTGCCCCTGACCAGGAATTGAAGGTTCTTGAGCGCCGTCTTGGGGTGATTCTTCAAGAGCCAAAAGAACGCAGAGTAAAACGTGAATTTGTTGCGTTTGCCATCATGAATGGACCGACAATGGAAAAGCAGCTTGAGGGTCGTCAGCGCGTCATGCTGGAACGCCTCATCCAGCAAAGCGTAATTCGCCTTGCCATGCGTCATGGACGCGTACAGGTCCACACACGCGTTACCCGTCGACGACAGCGCCGTCGCTCCATTTTCCGTCAACGTCAGCCGCTGCACGGCCGCAAGCGCCGTGACAAACGGGTTCTTCTCTTGCTTTGCTTCGCCCTTGGCCACAACAGGCACGCGTTCACTCGCGACCTTGAGCGAAAGCGCGTCAATTTCCTTGTCCAGTGCCTCCTGGTCATGGAGAGCAGCAATGAAGGGGAGGCTGGCAGGGAAAGTGTTGAACGACATGGTACCAAAAGCTGAACAAAAAAGAAAAAGGGAAAGCTGTGTGAAAAAATTAAAAAAAAAAAAAAGGAATTGATCACCTTTGGCCCCCCTTTTTATGAACCACGCATGTGCCTCGCGGCAGCGGGATGTCAATGCTCATTTTGGGCTTAGACCTGCAAGCTTGCGCCACCTTGCCGTAGTTGCAGCTCGCCTGCGCCAGCCAATGAGTCAATCAACTCGTTGAAAAGCATGATTTTTGAGCATTCAGCGAAAATCGCGCTATCCAAGACCAAAAAAAAAGGTGTTGGCATTTGCAGTGTACTTATTCAAATCGATAGATTTGAATGATGGGCTGCACGCATTCAGATCTTCAACTTTGGTACTGTTTGAACAATGTGGTGCGGAAAATCTTGGCTAAATGAGAAAAAATCGCCTTGGTGGCCGTATTTCTCGATGAGAATACCTTCAATCAGAGCGTGAGTTATCCCAAAGAATCAGCGATAGATGCACCTGAAACTTATTTTCTTTCCGAGAAGACTTTTTGTTTAATTGTCGGCGAGCTAGTTATCATATTAGGTGTCTGCTTGAGATTTGTATTGCATCTTGACCATCTAGGCACACTGAAGCCTCGAAGCGCATTTCAACGTGAAATGGCATGCTGGAACCTCACGGTGGAACTCATTCAGTTTTGAGAAAATGCATTTTGCTTGAAATCTGGGCCAAAGCAACCCCAGATTGCTAACTCGTCGAGATCGCATAGCGAAGTCTCCAAAACACAAGCGCTTTGTCCGCGTTTAGTCGCTGATTCATTTGAGATGACTCGCGCGTCAATCCGGTGGGCCGTTGTCGCGTGCGCGACCAAAATGGATTAAGCCTTACCCCATTTTGGCTGGACGCGTCCTCCAAATCTTGTTCATCGTGACCTATATTTGAGTTAGAGGATGCTGAACCCAAAATACCCACGATGTCCAGTTTTTTCAGAGATCGGATAATTCAGTCCTGAGAAAACGCATTTTGCATGAATTCAGGGCCAAATCAATCCCATGTAGGTTAACTCGCCGGGGTCTGGACGCGATGTCTCCAAACCACAAGCGCTTTTAACGCGTTTGCCCGCTGATTCATTTCAGGTGTCTTGCGCTTCGCGGCGTTCAGCCGTTGCCGCCGTACGAGACAAAATGGTGCTGATCTTACCCATTTACGCCTATGAAACTGACGCTTCATCAGAAACTTGCACATCTGGTCCCAAATTTGGACCAGTTAAGGGTAGACCCGTTTCTCCAACGATGTTATTTTTTTCTCGGGAATCGGATAGCTCAGTCTCGAGAAATCTCGAGATTCGTGTTTGTTAGTGAAAACCCAGCGTCAAACAATATTTTACGCGTTCCTCCCGATGAGATTGCCCATCTGGCTCCAAATCTTGACCAGTGGACACTCGAGTCGAAACTTTGATGATTCCAAGTTTTTTTCGCAATTCGGATTACTCATTCCTGAGAAAACGCATTTTGCATAAAAACAGGGCCAAATCAAGATCAAAACAATCCCTGAAGGCTAACTCGCTGAGAACTCGACGCGATATCTCCAAACCACATGCGCTTTTAGCGCGTTTGGCCGCTAAATCATTTGAGGTGTCTCACGCGTCGGGGCGATCAGCCGTTGCCGCGGTACGAGACCAAATGATTGTGATTTTACTCCCTTTACGTCCATGACACTGACGCTTCTTCAGATACTGTATCATAGAGATCACACTGTACCAAGTCGCGATTTTCAGATGTCCGATTCGTGTCAAATTTGAACCAGACCTTTCTCTTGGACGCTGACAGCATTGCACGAAGTGTGAGATGATACATTATGACATCATACATAAACAATGTCTTCACATTATGCGTCTCTTTTATGAAGGCTCACTGATGGCGATGTGGTGATGTCAAATAACGTGTTTAATGCAAAAAGGGGACGCGAAATAAAAAGTTTTAAAAATGATCGATGCTGATGTTCATGGTATCTACAATATCTTCCATGATTCTGGGGACAGATGAGCCAATTTGACGCGTCAATTCGACTTGACGATCGACAGGTAGGCTGACAAACAGTGAAATAATGCCGCCATCAAGCACGACGCGATTGCGATTCGATGCGAGGCGCTGCTTTGTATCCTTGATCAAAAAAAAAAAAAAAAAAAAAAAAAAAAAAAGTTGAGAATCGTGGCACGGCGCGTCGCGTATTTTTGTGCGCTACCTATAAGCTCGAGGGTTGAGGCCTGCCACGTGGGGGATGCTGTTGACGAGCTGGCCATAGAGGGTATGCAGTCGTTTAAATGTCTTTTCCGGCAGCGGCGAGATGGTGCTGATGCTGCCAGTGTAGGAGCCGCAAAGCGTGAATTGCGACGCGCCATATTGCAGCGACTGGGTGCCATTGGCCATGATGATCTGCGGCAAGCGCGTCATGGCGCGCACTTGGGAACCCATGTGGAAATCGCCGCGTCGGATCAGCTTTTGGCCAGAGATGGATTGCAAATCTGTAGGAAACAAGAAAAAAAAAGTGAGTAATAGAAAGGGAGGTGGCGCCATTGGCGTTGCGAGAAAAACCAGGCGAAGCGTATAAAAACTTACGATAGGGCGCGTACTGATAGATGATCATATTGTCGCTTGCATCACTAAGCATGAGATAGAGCGCCTTGTCATTGATGACATAGCTGACGGCGGCGACCTCGCACGACTGGTAATCCTTGCCGAGAAGGGCCAATTTCGCAGGTTCGAGCTGGAAGCCCAGGAACCAGATGGACCGGTGGATGTCGCCGAGCAAAATGTAATTTTTGATGGACTGCATGGTTGTGACATAGATCTGGACGTCGATGAATGCAACGCCCACGAGGCTCTCATTGTCTTCAAAGCTGTACACAAAGACCTTGGAGCCCACGCTGGCGGCAATGTGGCCACTGACCTCACACATGGCCGAAACGGAGCCTTTGGCGTTTTCTTTGTGCAAAAACTTGAATTTGTGGTTCGTCTGTGGATTGTCCGGTTCGGGCACGACCTCGATGATTTCGTACATGATGATCTACCAGGGAAAATCAGGGGAAAAGTTGGGGTGGGGGGATGAGATGCGCCTATTTTTTTTTCCATTTTTTTTTCTTACGGATCCACGCATGGCAATGTCCTCGCCACGCAGGACGCCTGTACCCAAGGTGATGAATGACTTGCGGCCAGAAGTGGTCTGCTGGGACTCCAAGGAAAAGCACTCGAGGCAGATGCCTTGCTCAAACAATTCGAGATCGACGCGGTCGACGGTCTCCCAGGTGACAGGCGAGATGAGCAGGAGCGAAAAGTGCGGGATGGACGGCAGGAACGCGCCGGGGTCGCGCGCAGTCGTGCTCTTGGCGTCGTCGTCTTGATGCTGCGACGCAGAATCGGCATTGGCGGCGTCGATGCTATTTGCGGGACTTTGTGCATCCGACGCTGGGGTTGACTCGGCCGGCTGGTCTGCGGTCGTCGAAGTGGAGGACGACGTGGATGGTGTTGTGCCCGGGACAACGGCGGGTGCTGGTTTTGCGGGTGGCGGTGCGGCATGCACGACATCGACTTGCTCATCACGCGACGCGAGCACGACATACACGTTCATTTCCGGGTGGAAGCAGATCTTGTGTGCCGTGTGGCCAAGCGGCACCTTGTGCACGAGCCAATCCATGTCGTAATTCACGTCGGGCAGCGAGCAAAACCGCAGACGAGACTGAAAAAAAAAAGAAACCGCATGAATGATCTGCTTTTTTTTTTTTCTATCTCAATCGAGTCGTTTTTACGTTGGTATCGATGGTGATGAAGCCATGTTGGCAGCTGACGTTGTGGAATTGGGAAAAGGCGATGATGTTTTGATCTGTTTTCATGGGATGGACACGCACGAAGCTTTTTGAGGAGGACAGGAGCCACAATGGCTGTGGGCCGGCGACGAAGACACCCGTGTAGCCTGCGACGTCGGCAAAAGCATTGAGCAGACGCACGCGGCGCGGTCGTGGGGTGGATTTCTTCTTTTTCTTCTTTTTTGTCGTGCGGTCGTCATCAAAGAGCTCGACGACCATGTTGTCGGTCTCTTCGCGGTCGCGCAGCATCTGGGCCTGCCACTCGGCCTCGCGCACGGCGTCCAAGTCCACGCGATGCCTCGAGACTTCATTGTGATGGATCCGCGTGAACCGCATCGCGAGCCGGTGCTGCACTTCTTCATCTTGCATGGCCGTGTCGCCGTCATCGTCATTTTCCTTGCTCGGAATGTACTCGAATGCCTGGTAAATCACAATATCGTTGGTTGACGTGCGCAGCTACGTGGATGAGAAAAAAAAGGTAAGAAAACAAGGAAAAAAAGAAAATCCGAGAAAAAACGGGGAGGGGAGGCTCTTACCACGAGATATGGGTCCTTTCGCTCCTTGCCAATGTTTGTCAGCAGCAGCTCGCGGATTTGGATGGCGCCGAGGGGTGGTTTGCCTGTGGGCCATGTGGGTTCGGCTTTGGCAGCTTGTTGGTGTTGATCGTCAACAAGCAGATCCGGCAGCAGCGACAGCTTGGGGACGAAAAAGTGTGGTTTGAGGTCAGGCAGGCTGTAGATGCCGCAAGTATCGTCGTCCGTGTACAGCATGCACCAGAGCGTGGCAATTTGTGAGAATTCCTTGAAGCCGCCCAATACGCTGACATTGTCGGCGTCCACCTTGACTCCGGTCACGCTCGCATCATTGCTGATCGCCTCGACTTTGCCAGCGTCGTCATCGTCGCCGTATAAATCATCGTCATCCACGTCGTCCATAGGCACCGTGCCTTGATCATGCCCATTGGTACCCGCTGCGCCATTATCTTCGTCCTGGTCGCCATACAGATCCATGTCCACGTCGTCAAACGCGTCGGTGGTGTGGCTGTCTTTGCTGTTCTTGGCATTGGACGACGTGAGATCCTCGGACGCGCGGCGTTTCAGCGTCGGAGCTTGTTGTCGCGATTTGCTTTGCTTTTTTTGCTGCGCCGCCAGCTCAATGCGATTCTGCACAGTCGTAAAGATTCCGGATGTGTCCGAAAACAAGCTGGCCGTGTTGATGTGTTTGGGTGCCTAAAGAAAGAAAACAAAAAAAAGCATAAAATGAGAAAAGAAGAGTCAATGGGTCATTTTGCGCTCCCACAAAAGGCACACAATTGAATTACATTGATGGACGATGGCACGGGTAGACCAGTGAGCTGATTGTTGTCGTCCAATTGATAAGCGTGGATCGTCTTGTTTTCGAGCAACACAAGCACGTAGGGATCATGGACACTGGCCTCCATGACACGCGCCTCGCGGATATTGACCTGTTGCAATTTCTTGCCATCTGAGCAACAGACGAAAAAAAAAAGACGCGTGAATTTCCTTTTGTTCTTTTTCTTTTTCTTTTTTTTACCTGGCGTCAGCAAATAAATGCCCTTTTCGTGGACCTGGACAATGCGAGTGCGGCTGAGCAGCGTGGATACCAAGATGGAGGAACCGCGGGTATAAAAGCCAGTGTGTTCCATTTCCTCTAGCGATTCTCCGGCGCGCAGGACCTGGATTCAAAAACACAAATTGAGCGACATTTCTTTTTTTTTTTTCTTTTTTTCACTCATTTTTACCTTTGTGCTGTTGGACTTGCTAATGACGAGGAGCTTGTCATGCGCGCGGTCGAGGGTGACGTCACTTTCCTCGGTGACATCGACGGTGTCATTGCTCTGTGTGGCGGATGGAGGCGCATTGGCGCGGCATTTGATGGACCAGATGGCCTGGCAATCGGACTGCTCCGAGTAGAAGCTTGCAACGGGCTTGATGTGGCGTCTCATGACGGAGAGGGCACCATTGTTGCCGTAGCCGGAGCAGCAGACGAGATCAAGGTCGGGCAATCCCGCGGGTGTGGCTGGTTCCCCGTCCATGGCGCCAACGGCCATGTCTACAATGGGACCCGTGTTCAGCAACTGGTCGTGCACGCGGAAGGTATAATCGTCGGCAGACAAGGCGGCGCGTGCACGCGAAATATGGCTGTGCTTCCATTGAATCAGCAGCGAATTGCCCACGCGACTCGACAGGAAGAAATAGTGCTGATTGACCGCCGTCACGCACGTCGGCACAAGCGCAACAGGCACATCCTTGTTCACCCACGTGTTCTTGTTGTCAAGAGACGATTGCGCCACAGACCCAAAAGCACGATGCACCAAATCAAGCGAAACCACCTTGTTACCATCTTGCACAAATTTGACGAGAACCCAATCGCCATTCTGCATGAATACAGCGCACACACGGTCGCCAAGGTACAATGCACGCGCACCGTCAAGCGCCAGGCCGAGTGAAATGGTCGCCGCGTCGTATTTCATGTTTTTGTAATTGGTGATGGTCTTTGTGTAGCCATTGACTGCCGTGCCCACGCCTGGCGACCCCTGCGACAGGTGGAGCAAGCAATTGGGCGCCAACACCATCATGCCATGCACAGGCTTGGGCAGCGCAACCAATTCAAACGCGTCGTACGGTAGCTGGTCCACTTTGTAAATCACAGGGTATAGCTTTTCCGTCAAATCAAGTGATACCACAACCACGCCGGCGGTGTCCTTGCTTTCTTGCAATTGACTAGATGCAGAAAAAAAATAATCGTTAGCATCCGGTCCAATGATCGTTCTTTTTTGGCTCTTTTTGTCATGTTTTTTTTTTTTTTTTTTACCCTGTCCATGTCTGCTTGGTCTGGTACAAGATGGCCAAGATGGGCTCGTAATAGTCGGTAAGGAATGTGACGTGAATGACACGCTTAATGGCGCGATGCACCTTGGGCAGATCAATGACAAAGCTGTCGAGGAACGGCCGTTTGCGCCTAAAAAAAAAAACCAAAAAGGAATCAATTGAGCATCGCCACGCGTGTCAATGGCTCTCCAATCACGTCCATATCACTTACGTGTTGCTGGCATCGTCATCATCGTCATCCAGGTGGTCGGATTGACGAAAAGGCAGCACGGCAAGCTTGTCATTATAGAAATTGAGAACCGCGCACCGCTGCTGAGGATCCACGTGGACCGACGGCTTCTCGGTTTTGTTCAGGAACTCTTTGCGCAGCTCGTCGCGCTCGTAATAATGCAAAGACACGGTCACAATGCTATTTGTCTCGGGCGACCACTCCAAAAGCGACATCTAAACGCAAAAATAAACGTGTCAATGGCTCCCTTTCTTCCATGTTTTTGGGGCGTGTCCTACCTTTGCGTCATCAAAGGCGAGCAGCAGGCTGTCGCAGCCCTGTTTGCCTCGCGGGGATGTGGTGCGGATGACGCCCATGGACGCAATGGAGCCATTCAGCTTATATTGTGAGACCAATTCAAGTCGCGCCGACGTCGTGGTATCATTACCAAGTGGAATGAGCGGCGGGGAAAAAAAAAAAGAAAGAAAGAAAGAAAGAAAGAAAAAGGGGTGCGCGTGAGTCTAATGCGGCATTGCACTTGTTTTTGTCCAATTTTACCTCTTGATCGGGCGCGGTGGTCGTATTGTCGGGCGGACGTGGCACATACTCCACAAAGCGATAGATCTGCAGCAGCGAGTCCTTGGCAACGATCAGATTCACAGCGTGTGGCGACGTAAAGTGGCCGCGCTGCACGTGTTCCACGGTCTGCGGAGGGAACAGCTCCTTGTGGATGGTGTACGCTGACATGACAGTACACGAAGCTGAACAACAAGAAAGAGACGAAGAAAATTAACACGAAGGAGCGCGACAAACGGCAAGGAACAAGGCAATGAGGGCTCGTGGGCACGCAAAAAGCACGGGTTCAAAAAAAAAAAAAAAAAGGAGTGTGCCGGGTGACAAAGAAAAAAGAAAGGAAACAAAAAAAGGCAGACGAGGCAAAAGAGCGCACTTTGATTCGAGTGGCGGACCATCGCTGCGCGTAGGCAATTGTCGTCTTTTTCTTCCTTGTTTCGCCTTTTTTTTGCCCATATGAGCTCACAGCACTTTATACCACCGGTTGTAAGCGACAAAACGCACACTGCACGTGCTGAAGACACTCACACGCTGGAATTCATAGAACTTTGGCATGATTGAGGAGGATCTTTACAGGTCCGGCCAGCCAAACGAGCTCAACTTTCCGTTTCTCGAGAAACTCGGTCTAAAGACCATCGCGTGGCTGGCCCCCGAGGAACCAAACCAGCGATTGCAAGTGACCACCATTCAAATGAGCACAAAAAGAACGCGTGAAACGCGCTGTGTGCGCCTAGGGAGCGCGTTTGGGGGGCTCATGCGGCTTTTTTTTTCGTTTTTTTCATGAATAGCCTCGACTTTATCGACGACCAAGAGATCCAATTGCATCAATTAGGCGCCGTGTCGTCGCTGAATGCTTGGGACCCGATTACAGAGGAGGCCGTGCTCGAAGCGCTCGAACTGGTGCTGAATCCTGAAAATTACCCCATGATGATCATGTGCAACCTAGGACGACATCGAACAGGTAGACATCCATGGGCGTGAGGCGTGCGGCGCGGGCGCAAATCGGGATGGGACGTGGAGACAATGGGATTGCCATAGTTTCAGGGTCATGGATGATTGACGTTTCTTTTTTTTTGTGTATGTTTTAGGGACAATTGTTGGATGTTTACGCAAGCTACAACGGTGGAACTTGACGTCCATATTTGAAGAATACCGACGCTATGCAGGGCCAAAGGTGCGCCTGCTCAATGAGCAATTTATAGAATTATTTGACACGGATTTGGTAGCCATTCCTAGCAATCACCCAGCATGGCTATGATTTTGCAAAAAAAAAAAAAAAAGGCACCGACTTTTACCAATAAAAGAATTTTTTCATGCACTCTGGGCGCCCATTGGTCGAATTTGTGACCGTCCACCAAAGATATAGCTTTTTTTTTTCTCCCTTTTTCTTTTTGTTTCTTCTTTTTCTTTGTCTCCAAGGTCAAAACACTATTCGTTTGCCCTTTGTGTCTGGTTGTTTAACCCCCCACCCCCCTTTAGCTCATAGCTCGACGCTTGCCTTCTTATGCAATTATCCTTTTCCCTGCTGAACGTCCACACTCTGTTCCCTCAAGTCCTTTGCTTTGGAAGCAGTGTTTTCGCCTACTGCCACGCCCAACACCCATCTGACTCTATCGAAGGAGGATAAGACGACTCTTGTCTAGCTCCTTGTACGCTTTTACTCGCTCTCAACAACACGATCTCTGTAATTGACGCTTTTTGCGCTCTTTTTTTTTTGCCCTTTTGGTCGTTTTTTCTTCGCTTTTTTTTTTCTTTTTGCTCGTTTTCCCCCTCTTTTCCCACTAGATTCCCTTTTTACCCCCCACTGGCTTCCATTGCCCCTTCTTCTTGTCTATCGCTTTTGCTCGCTCGCTCGCTCAATTGCTCAAATCTTCTTTTTTTGTCACCTTTTACCCCTCTTTTTCCCCTTTTTTTACAAACGTATATCTTTTTTTCTCCCTCCCATCATGGTCAACGCACGCAGTGGTTCTCCCCTCGGGCGCACATTGTCCCTCATTGAAGTGCCCAATGCCGATGTGCGCTTTTTAATCCTCGATTGTCCGACGGAATCGACACTGCCCTTTTACCTCGACGAATTCAAGCGCCACAATGTCACGCACGTCGTGCGCTGCTGCCAGCAGACGTACTCGGCGGCGCTGCTGCAGAGCCACGGCATCGAGGTCCACGACATGCCCTTCAAGGATGGCGGGCTTCCACCCGCCAACCTCGTGCGCGATTGGCTGTCCATTGTCGTCAAAATGGATCAGTCAAAGGACGAGGACGACGCCGACATCAGGCCCACCATTGCTGTGCATTGCGTCGCTGGCCTCGGCCGCGCACCCGTCCTTGTGGCCATTGCGCTCATCGAGTTTGGCATGGGCCCGCTCGATGCTGTCGCTTACATCCGGTCCAAGCGCCGCGGCGCATTCAACAAGCCGCAAATCTCCTACTTGGATACCTATAAGCGCATCTGGAAGGCCAAATCCTCCTCCTCGTCCTCACGATTCTCTTTTGGCAAAATGTTCAAGTTTGGCGCTAAAAAACAGCCACAGGTCGCCATCCATTGAATGCATGGTCCCCCCAACCACTTTTCCAACTCCTCCTCCTTGATTGTCTCGTCTTTGATCTCTTCTTTTTGCTACATTTTACGTGAACGATATAAATGGTGTTTATTTTTTACCCCCTTCCTTGCCATCCTTGCCATCCTGTCTTTTTTTTTTAATGCAATTGAGAGTGTGAAAATGGTAGTGACAGAGGGAAAAAAAAAAAAAAAAAGGGTCGGGAAATGATGAGTGAGCGGAAAGGGCCCAATGGCCTTTTTTTTTCAGGCGCCACCACGAGCGCCGGAAATTCTCGTTGCTCCTGCCGTCTCTTTTCCTATTTTTGTTTTTTTTTTTTTTTTTTACGCTTTTAACGTGGTGCTTGGGTTTTTTTTATTCGTACACTATGAAGAATAAGGCCAGTGCACAAGAAGACAGTGATACGTAAGAATATGGACGCAAAACAGATAAATTACCCACTTTACGGGATCGGCCACCTAAACCACGGGAGATGGTCTTTTGCTTTTGCCGCCTGCTGTCACTGACATACCCACTGGTGTCGCTCGGCACGGCCCTTTTTGTGCGTTTAATATAGCCAATTCAAAAAACTGGTCAAAGAACAGAATATCAAGCTGGACGAGCTGCAAAAGACACAGGCCACCCTGCGGTCACTGCCGGCTGAGAGCAAAAAGACAAAGGCCAGCGTCGCCAACATTGTAAGTGGCATGATCACCCGCTCGCACCACGAGACCCGACCCATTTACACCCTTTTTATTTCTTTTTTGTGTATTTTGCAGGCATTGTTGCTGTTGGGTGATCTGATGGATGAATGTGTGTATGACGTTTTATTTGACGTGCATCGTGATGTCAAGCAAGCCTACAGCGTGTGTCAAATCTGCCAAACCAAATGCCGAATTCATTGTAAATACGACAATGCTCCGTTTGGACGCGCACTGACGCGTCCTTTTCTATTTTCCCGCAATCAAAGCACAAGTCCCTGGACGCGACATCTACAATAATGCATACAATTCCGGAAACCTGCCGTCGTACGAGTGTGTCAATTGCCAAAAGATGATTTCTGCGTCGCGATACGCGCCGCACCTCGAAAAATGCCTTGGGCTCGCGGGTCGCCAGTCCAGTCGCGTGGCAAGTCGAAGGTACGAGTAGATCAGATAAAAGTGACGCGTTCCTTGACATAACAAACACGCTATTTTTTTATTTTTTTTAATTTTTTTTACGATTTTTTCATTAGAATGGGCTCGTCACCGAGCTCGTCGGATTACAATAGCGACACCAATGAATCGGACCGACGACGACGAAAGCTGCCTTCCTCGGTAAAAGACGCACTTTTGGCCTGTCAATGGCTCATTGTTCACACACACACCCTTTTTTTTATTCTTTGTAGCCATTGACGAACGGATCACGCAATAAGCGATCACGGGTGTATGAGGACCTCGATTAGAACTTCTAGAGAACCGCATCCCATTGGCACGAATATAGGCGTTTTTTAATCATGACTTCATTGAGGCAAGAGAGAGGGGAGATCAGGAAAAGGTGTGAAAAGAGGGGGGTATCAAGGATCAGTGCATGGAGACAGCAGGGGACGATGTCGACGGGGAATGGAACGACGACGCGTACGCTGTGGACGTTGCGGCGGTGGTGTAGGCCGAGGGTGACGACGTGTAGGGCGACGACGGAAGCGACGACGCCAATGGCGTGTCCAACGTGTGGATGGGAGGCAATTGGATGTGTTCATCGTGATGCTGCGCGGGTGGATGAAGGCGCAGACGCTCAATCCACAAGTGCGCGCGATCCACCGTGTCCGAGAACACCGTCGACACTGATTGCAGCATGTCCACGGACTCTTGACCGAAATTCAGCAGTCGCATCGCCGATTCCTCGTGCTTGGGTGCGCGATCATCCACCACCACTGGATCACGCATCGTCGACATCATTGGCGACGCCGCGGGCGACGTGGTCGTCGATTGGAGATCGTTCAAAACCGCCTTTTTTTTTTATATATATAAAAACAGAGAAAAATGAGAAAAATGACGCGGTTTTTGTCATTTTTGCTTGCTTTACCCATCGACCAGGGAGGCTGAGAATGAAGCCTCGGACAGTCATCTTTGCGTGATAAGGGAGCGACGTGCTGGCGTAGCGGCTAATGACGTCCACGACCTTTTTGAGTGTTTGCACGAGATCCTTGCGCACGGCGGACAAGACGGACGGATCGGCGCGCACAGAAAGGTGCTGCGACGACGACTGCGACGCCAGCGACACCAGGAACGACCGGATCACGTGCATCTGCTGTTCAATGTGCCTGATCGCGTATTGGACCCAGCTCAGGCAATATTGCATCGCCTTGAGCGATTGCTCGCTGATTACCGCCGCAGTCGTGCCCGCCGCCGTGCTTGCACCGACCACAAGTTGCTGCCATGCACTGCTGCCGCTGCTGCTGCCGCGTGTGCCGCCCGTGTTAATCATCGGCGCTGCGGAGACCAACGGGTCGCCGTGTTTGTGCGGGTTTGTGTACGGCGACATCGATCGCCCATGGCTGTGGCGCGTGCGCTGGCGTGGCTGATAATCCATGAAAAAAAGACAAAATAAAAAAAAGAGAGAGAGAGAAAAGAAAGAAACAACGATAAAGCGAAATAGCGAAAAAGAAAAAAGAAAAAATGCACAGAAACACACCACGCGCCATTGTTAAAAAAAAAAACTTTTGTCTGAGTTGGACGTTCGCTTTTCACATGCAATGTTGAAAAAAAAAAAAGTAGGAGGGGGCGCATTGCACCCAAAACAAAAAGAATTTTGGCGGGTCATGGATGTCAGCCGAGCAACAAACTGTCCAACCCAATCCATCGTGTGATTTTCCCCACCCTGCCCCATCAAAAACAATGAAGAGCACCTTGCTTTCTTTGCATGAACACCTTGGAGTTCACAAAAAAAAAAAAAAAAAAAGGAGTGACAAGAAGGATCACGTCAGCTTTTTGGTACATGTCAGCCGAAACCCAGACATCAAAAGGGTCATCCCGCTCACCCGTCAAAAGAATGGGCTTTTTTGTCAGCCGAAATCAACCCTTTTTCCTTTTTCATGCGATCACGAGCAAAACCATGGCTCCCTGTCTCGCTTGCATTCCAAATTCCCTTATCATATCGTTGTGTGATTGATTTGCGAGAACAAAGGGCGCCTTCCCCCTTTTTTCCGCCCTTTTTTTTTGTTATCGAATGCGCTCTCGCAGAACCTATCAATTCGACCCATTGTGACGCGTAGCCACTCGCAAAAAAAGAAAGAAAGAAAGAAAAGAAAAAAAACGAGCCAAACGTGCATGTTTGTGTTGCGCAGCATCAAAAGGAATGGCCCTTCTTTCTGAAATACGACCCTGTGCGTGTGCGCGTTCGATGCGCCGGACAAAATAGTCCGGCACGCGACGTGTCCGCGCATTTGATTGGCCGCCCGCCCACCCGCCCGCTTTTCAGAAAATCCAGCTCTTTTTCCCTCTTCATTCTCCACTGCGAGTGTCTTTTCTCCATCTTTTTCCCATTTGTAACCTCTTGCTACTTATACCGTCCCATTCACGATGCCAGTAAGTCGCTGTCCATCCTCACACCACGCTTTTACCAGACAGAAAGCGGAAAATCATCTCAGAACGCTGCCACGGCTGCCACGTCTGCTTTGACCTGGATGACACGGACCTTTTACACCTTTCTTGGCACATCGCCGCCCTGATGAAAAAAGCCAGGTCGCTCACCTTGACGCGTTTTTCTTTGTGTTTTAGGCATATCACTCGCAATTCAACGAGGGGGACTTCCAGGCGCTCGGCAACATGTCCTTACTACCTGTCAAAACCAAGTATCGCGGCAACGCGCCCATGGGTAAGCCGAATAAAAAAAAAGAGTCAATGCGCCTCATGCGCGACGCCGTTTGTTCATCCATTTTTGCGTGTTTGTAGCGGATCCCGCGTCCGAGGACATCATTGACGAGGCCATCAGCCTGTTTCGCGCCAATTGCCTGTTCCGCAACTTTGAAATTAAGGGTGGCGGCGATCGCGTGCTCATCTACCTGATCCTTTTCATCTCCGAGTGCCTGCAAAAGCTCAACAAGAACACGCCCCAGGGCGAGGCGTTCAAGAGCCTCAGCACACTCGCCGTCTCCAACTTTGCCATTCCCGGCGATCCCGCTTTCCCATTGAATGCCATGTACCAAGCGCCCACCGATAGAAACCAGGCTGGTAAGAAAAAAAAAAAAGCTCAGCAAAAACGCGCGCGCCAAGACGCGTCCAAAAAAAACATTTGGCCACGCGTCGCTCACTTTTATTCTTTTTGTGGTGGCGCAAACAGATCAGTTGCGACAATATATCCAACAACTTCGCCAAGAGCTGGTGCTCCGCTTGGTTGAGGCGGTCTACTTGGATGGTCAGCCCAGCAAATGGTGGATGTGCTTCCAAAAGCGCAAGTTCATGAACCTGTCTCTTTGAACGGGTCTTTTTTTTTTTCTCTGTTTCCCCCCTTGTCGTTGGCCAGTGCTCAATAAACTATGAATTTGTACGATACAATATCGACTTGATTTGTCCAGGACCTCAAGTCCTCAACACTGCTTACAGTATCCTAAAATTTGGCGGCAGCAGGTTTTGAAAAAAAAATCATTCCGCATCACTTTTGTTTTAAGGCCGACGCGTCTTTGCGTGGCCCGAGGCGTCACTAGTGCGTGCGTACTGTAATCCCTGAAATGCACGTGACGTTGCTGGATTTCAGGCACTTGCTATAATGATACGTATACTGTATCATACTGTACGTATGATAGCAATTTATTCGCTAAAAATTTGAGGTTTGCTCTAATGCAATAATCACCAACAAACACTGCTTACAACACAAGGCGGAGAGATCAATCTTACATAATTAACAACGCGGAATCGTATGGTGATGTCTAAGTTGCACGTCGAATTGCCGGATTTCGAGCATTTATCATACGTAAATCATGCTGTATACGTAATCATGATATTTTCACTACTGTAATTCAGCACTCTGATTCCCCATTTTCACACGGAGCGCGATGAAACTGGCTCCATTCAAGAGAGACGCGCTCGACGGCTTGAGCGTCAATTTCCAGCCGTTTGCACGCCTGATGAACGTTCTCAGCAAGCTTGAAAAAAATCGATCAAATGTTTCATTCATGTTCAAACTACACTTCGAAAGGGCGACCTGCCGCATTTTGATTATCATAACTACAGTAACGTGTCGAAAGCATCTTCTGTTGTTGAATGCTTGAATGTTCATGAATCTCTAACGAATGAGACCAGTTTCATTGGTGGATGATGGCTGCTGATGAATCTCGCAGAAGAGAAAATTCACTTTCCAACAAAATCTTTATTTACCTGCAGGCTGCCTGCAGCCTACTCAGTACTATCATCATACTGAGTTGTGTCATACTGTACTGTACAGCACAACGTACAGTAACAGTACAGTACAACTGTAGTATACACAGAAGGAAGACAGAATACAGTAGGTTCTGGATATATCGGCACCTACTACTGTATATTGTCATGGCCATGCCTTTGCTCAGGACGCCGTGGATGCCAGCTGCTTGATCATGCCGCTCGTCTTTTTCTGTTCGCCCACGGACCCTCGTTTGCTCAGCACGATCCGTCGCATCTTGCTGCCCCCTGAAAAGGGTAAAAACTAGCATTCGTTCATTCCCGGGCTGACCGACGCCCTCAATTGCTCACCCCTTGCGTGATTGGCTGACCGTTCTGTTTCCCCCTCCTTTTTTTTTTTTTTTTTTTTTTTTTTTTGGGGGCCCGGGGC
>KV441890.1:65487-81240 GCA_001650995.1 Gongronella sp. w5 | reverse complement strand
TTAAAACTCTCTTGTCTGCCCTTTTCCCTCTGGTTTCAAACTGTACAATATTAAAGCGGAGATTTAAATAGCTTTATTCAGGTTTTGCACGTGATTTTCGATAAATTTTCGATATTTAGCGGTAAAAATCAATTTTTTCCGGAAAATCACGTGCAAAACCTGAATAAACTGGTCGCCTCCGCCCCCTCGCAATCGGGGATCCCGACGTGTCGGTCCACGTCAGGACCATCACATATATCGGTTTTCCTCGCTATATCGGCAGCTTTCAAAAAATGGTCTCCATACTGTATAAAAGGCGAAATACCTAAAAAAAATCCGCTCACTATATCGGCATTTGGCAGGCTTTTTGTATATCGGCAGCAAAAAAATCGAAAATTTTTGAAACCGATATATCCAGAACCTACTGTAACAACACAGTGCACGAAAATAATGTGGTGCACATTATTAAAAAATATGATACCGTCGTAAAAAAATAAAAATCTATGCAATCCATCACCTTAATAATTTGGAAATGCCAAACCTTAAATTTTTGCAAAAAAAAATCTTGCCCAAAGTAGGCCATTTTTCTCAGTCGATAGCCGTTCATGCGTCTCTCTTTGGTCTTTTTTCTTACGTTGTTGGGGCGACCTGTCGTTTTGTCAGCCAATAGCAAATGGTCGGAGTTACCTGTTTGGGATGCATTGATCACTCGGAGTTCGAAATTTCCCAAATTTGGCATTTTCTGAGATTGAAATGTGTGACCCCTGAGTGACCCCTGAATTTTTACAGTAAAGCGTGTCGTAGCGTGTTGGTGTTTTAAGCTTTTTCGTTGCAAATTTTGCGCTGATTGCGATGCCGCCATTTTTGAGCGGGGCCGACCATGCAGGTCTGGCAAGATGAATGCAAAATACTGTTGTACCGGTAGTTCTACTGTACAAGTGCGAGGTTTTTGGCATTTTCGAGTTCAAAAAAAATCGGGCGGATCCGTCTTGATTCTTGAACACAGGGCTACTACAGTATGATGATACTGTATTAATTACCGTATGTCGTCGTTTACGCCGCCATGAGGAGCCCGTGATAACGCAGGTTCCAAAGTCGGGCGAGTACTGTACGGTACAGTACAGTATGTGTACTACTGTACCGGTATGTTGTAAAAAAAATTCTGGAAGCACAGCAGGCCGGCAAAGTCTGAAAAACGCGGGCTTCGGTGATTACCACCGTATGATACTGTAAACGCTATAAAATGTGTACGTTTTGTGCCGTACGTACAGTACTACATACAGTATGATACTACTCTATTACTGTTACACAAAGATCCACAACAATGGATGAAAATGGTGTTTTCGTGCATTTTTCGGGCACTTGCTGTCTTGTTACTGTACTGTACCGGCACTGTAGAACTGTACCTACAGTATGATACTGTACGCGGAGTCAGTCAAAGTGTTACGTAACGGCGAATGGTGCAGCAGGAACAAAAAAAAGGAAGGTGGTGGCAAAAAAGGGGCTTGCCAAAACATGACAGGTTTTTACAGTATTTTTCCAAATGATCCCATTTCTTACAATACAGTACCGTACTGTAGTGCCTCTTTTTTATGTACAAAGTGTACGCTAAACATGCTCACTGTGGCAGTCTGCTATGTATGATATCGTACAGTGTGATTACGTACTGTAAAGGCAGAGAAATTGTACAGTATGATACTGTATGTGATGACATTGTCGCTTAGTGAGATCTTACAGTAGTGGAATCGATTGTTTAGCGGAAACAACACGCAAAATTCTACTGTAAAGCGTGCTTTTTTTTTCTACGCGTTGCAGTGCTTCTCTTTTGGCGACGAAATGGTGCATGATGGTGTCGTGCGCCACGGTTGATCCTGATTGGGAGGTACAATCTGCCTTTTTTCCCTTGTTTGTCTATTTTTTAAGTTGTCTGCTAGCAAAGAAGGGCCCGCGGGACCCAGTGCGGTGCAGATCAATGCATGAAGGGCAAAAGAAAGGGGAGGACTCCAAAAAAGGATAAATCGTACCCTAAAATTCAAAATTGGCATGAAGGACGACGTGATTGCAACCCGTTTGAGCATGGACTGGCGTGATGCTGGACAATGGCACAATAGGGGAGGAAAACATGGTCCAGCTTGTTTTTGTCACGATGATGCGCACGTGAGGTCCCGGCGCGTACCTTAAAAAAAGTAAAAAGTCTGCAGGATACGCATTATTTATTAAGCGGCAGGATGACAATGGGATTTGACAACAATCTGGCTGCTGCAAGCTGCATCATTGCATATCATAAGGGACGGGAGCAAATGGCAACAAATTATGCCAGTGCACATGCCATCACGAGCAAATCTAACCAAGAAACGCCGCCATCCATCCGAAACGCCAAGTGAGATCAATATTTTTTACACGCCGAATGAGGCAAAAACCAAAAAGCATGGTGTTGTTGGCGCGGTCAGGTGAGTCAGAAAAAAAAAAAAAGGAGGTGCATCATCATGGCCCATAGCCCGCGCTGATGTCATGATTCTCGCCGCGGCGGGCCGCTGCATTGCAACGGAGTTTCCCGATGCCCCGCTCGCTTTTTAGGGCACATGCTGAGACTTGATCAGGTTGACGTTTCTCTCTCTTTCGCTTTTTTTGTCCTTTTTCACTTCTTTCACTTGTTCCTTCTTTTTTTTTTAATCTTCGTTCCCTATTACACAACGCACAATGGTTCACAAGGATACGGATGACTTGGATGGCTGGCTGGCCAATATCCAGCGCAGCTCGCTTGGCGGGATGTTCCAATCCATGTTTGAGAGCAAACCCAAACCGCAGGCTCCCCCTTTAAAGCTTCACGACACAAGCGGCAATGATTTCGTACGCCTGTTACAAAATTCTCGTACACGACGCTATCAAAAGCAGTGGCATCAGGACGAACCCGCCACCGCAGCGCCGATTTCGCAATCAACACCGTCCGCCGCGGCAAAAACACCCATGGCACCGTCAACACAAGCGTCTCGCGAGGTAAAAAAAAAACGAGGCCTGCATTGGGGGCATCGGGCAATGACGGCTGAGGTTTTTTTTTTTCGTGCACGCGTGGGCGACAAGAGTGAAAAAAAAAAAAAAAAAAACTGGGCAGCGGGTCCATGGAAAGACGGCCACGTGCAAGCACACAGAAACTGATTGTTTTATTATCCCCTCTTAGAAATGGCAGTGCACTCAGGAATGCACTTTTAGAGCCGATGGGTCCGAGGAGACGATCTATGAACGGTATGTCGACGGCATGCCAACAGAAACGCTGCATCACATCGCCTATCCAGATGGCACCGTTAAGCGCATCCAAAAGCAAAACAAAATGGTGGCCTCGTCGTCCGTCAGCTCGTCCTTGTCGTCGCTTTCCACCGATACAGAGCACTCGCAGCCCAATGGCATTTTCAAACGAGCTTGGCGCATCGTTTTTGATGAACGAGATTGATTTTTTTTGTCACACCGCCGACCCCCTTATTTTTTTTCTCCGCGCGCGCGTGCGTGAGTGTATATTTGTATTTTTGGCAAAGCGCAATTAAAAACAAGGAGGCAGCCCGCCTTTTCCGCCTTGTTGGCATCTCTTTTTCCGTCTCTCTCTCTCTCTCTCTCTATTTTCAGGGCTAAGGATGATCAAAGGGGTCATGCTGACACGTCCCTCGTTTTTTTTTTTTTTTACGCTCCACGAAACCCCGCTGATGAGATGTGTGTCACTTTTTATTTAAAAAGCGAGCGTGGAGGGGATTTTTGTTTATCGAGGGGGATTAAACGAGCCAGCAACCAGACAGAGGTTGCGATTGGTGAATTGAATGTCGTAAATGGGGGTGTGTTTGGTAGGGAAGGTGCCGAGGAGATCGTGACTACAAAAAAAAAAAGCAAAAGCGTGTCAGGTGGTGAGAACATTTAACCAGGTAAAACGTACCTTTCTACGGTCTTTCTCTCGCCGTCGGGCCTTGAATCGTGGTTCAAGCCATTGACCTTGGGCTGATCATTGTCGCTGTCAATGTCCCAGACGCGCACCGTGTCGTCTGCGCCGCCAGAAACCAGAACGGTACTGTCCTGGCTGAATTGCAGCGAGTAAATGGTGCTTGTGTGCCCTGTCATGGTCTTGATGCGCTTGCCCGTGGCCAAGTCCCACAGTAGAATCAGATGGTCGTCGCCGCCGGTGGCAATCCAGTGACCATTGGGCGCCACAGCCAACGCCTTGATCGCGCCACGGTGGCCCGTGAACACGCGCACCGTCTTGCCCGTGGTAATGTCCCACATCCTCGCCGTTCGATCGCTCGAGCCCGTCAACAGGTACTTGCTATTGGGGTGAAAGCGCACAACCTGTTCAAAAGAGAGAGAAAAAAATAGAAAAGGCGGGGTGAATCGCTTGCTTCTCAAAGAGCGGTCTTTTTTTACGTCAACGTCAGACAGATGGCCAGCAAAGATGCGCAGAGGATAGATTTGGTCGACGCTCCACAGGCGCGCCGTGCGGTCGTGTGATGCGGTGGCGAAATAAAACCCAAAGGGACCGAATTCAACGTCCCAAATAGGCGCATTGTGGCCCTTGAACGCGACGAGGTTGGTGAATGTCTGCATGCTCCATAGCCGCGCCGTCTTGTCGGCTGAGCATGAAATCAGGAGCTTGTTATCGGGGCTGAAGCTGACACCAAGTACAGGGCCCGTGTGGCCCACTAGCTTTTTGAAATCGCTGCCCGTGCGCTCGCGGTGTCTATTGAGGTCCATGGCTATTATGAATGCAACAAAAAAGGAGGGCGCGTGAGTGTGTTTCCTTCCCCATTTCATCCAAAAAATGGTTCAATTTTACCATCATTGATATGCACAGGATTGATTGTATTGCGAAAGCCACGCAGCTTCTCGCCCTTGAGACTCCAGACCTTGATGAATGAGTCTGAGAATCCACCGGCTACCAGGGACGCGTCGCGTGTCAGACGCAGGCAATTCAGTCTAAAAAAAAAAAAAGAAAAACGCGGTTTGAGCGACCATGTGACGCGACGCGGTTTTGACTCACGTGTGATAGGTATTGTGGAAGGTGAAGCAGCAGATGCTTGGCAGCGAATCGGGCCCCAAGGGTAGCCGCTTGGCCAGATCCTTGATGGCATCCACTTTGGCCTGCATGTCCGTCCCGTGACGAGGAGGGAGTGGTATATCATGCGCAGCAGGGCCATTCACGGCTTCCTCTTGTGTCACCTTTTTGAACAAATCGACAAGCGACGTGTTTGGCGGCTCGGACTTTTCACAAGTAAACGAAAAAAAAGCAAATGTCATGAGAAACAATGTCAAAATTCATCCCAGAACAATCAATGGTTCACTCACACTGTCGCCTGGGGTCTCTGGTTGTTGGTTGGCTTCGTCCTCGTCGCGCAGCATGAGCTCGACTTGGTCGCGGAATGCCTGGTCCATCGGCATTTGACCCAATTGCACGGGTTGTCGGTTGAATGCTTCGAGATCCTGCGATCGGTGGCCCGTGATCCCGCCCACGTCGTCCAGCTCTAATCCGCCAGCCGACTTTAGCAGCTTGCCAGGCACCACTACAAGAAAAGAACGATGAAAAAAATAAGAAAACGTCAATTTTGCCATTTTGTTTTGGGCGGCGCCGGTCATTGGCTTTTCACCTTGGATGTTGATGTATTGGTTGACGATCCGTAGCAACCGCATGAAGCGATTATCCTGGAGGTAATTGAGGAAAAGCTCAAAGGGAACGCCGGACATGTGCAAATTGTATTTGTTGTTGCGGTAGATCTGGGCCAATTCGTTCTCGCGTACGTGTTGCGGCTCCTTGATGGCCTGTAGACGCATCAGATCAGGCGTGTGCAGCTCGATGTGGTCGCTCTTGTACGTGTTCAATAGGTGATGTGCTGAAAAAGAAAAGAAAAAATCGCGTAAGACGCCTATTGCGCACGCGCACGCGCGTCAAGTCCTCAATACCTTGTTCCTGTTGCCGCTTGGCGACCAGATCAAGGTACGCGTGCACAAATATGGGGAATAGAACGGAGCGTAGCTCGGGCTTTTGCGAAAAAAAAGAAAAAAAAAGTGAGTGACACATGCCACTGAGGCGCAATGGCGCGCGTGTGTCCATCGTACCTTGTACCAGTCGAGCGAGTTCTCTATCCAGTCGCGCAGATTCTGGTAGCTGATGTCGTAGGTGACCGGATCGTCGTCTTGCTCGGCCGGCAAACGCGCTAAAACAAGATATGAGTGCACTGACACGAGGTGTTTTCGCGTTTTTTTCTTTCTTTTTACCTTGCGCATCGCTCACGCCTTGCATCTCTTGCTGCAGCATGGCCTCGGTATTCGTAAAGCCGCGACTCCTAAGAAATTGGAGGGCCTGTTCAAGGTCCAAGGACGAGGGACCATTGCCAACGGCTCCGGAGGCTGCAACAGACGGTGACGACGAGTTGTTCATAAAGCCTGAGGGGTCGAGGGGGGTGGGGTGGTAACAAAAGGACAAGAAAAGAAAGGAAAAAAAAAAAAAAAAAAAAAAAAAAAGAGGGGATGCACGCACAACATCCTTGTTTTTACCATGAGAGATGGAAATTGAGGCTCCGATGCAGGGACGTCGCCTCCAAAAAAGGCATTGGCCGTTTGCCATCGGTTTCTTGTTCTCTTCTTCCTCTTTTTCATAGTTTCGATCATGGTAAGCAACGGGCAACATGACGAAAAAAAACGAAGCGATTGCACGAATTGTCCTCTTTAAGATGAGATGGACTGCATGCGCGATACAATTGGATCGCCCGATGCGACGGATGGATGGATGGATGGATGGATTGATCCCCTTTTTTTTATTTGCCTTCAGCCTACGAGACTCCATCACAACCGCAAGAAGCGTGGCCACGTGTCTGCCGGTCACGGTCGTGTCGGCAAGCACCGTAAGCATCCGGGTGGTCGCGGTCTTGCTGGTGGTCAGCACCATCACCGTATCAACATGGACAAGTACCATCCTGGTTACTTTGGTAAGGTCGGTATGCGCCACTTCCACTTGAAGCGCAATGCCGTCTGGCGCCCCGTCATCAACTTGGACCAGATCTGGACCTTGGCTGGTGAGGGTGTCCGTGAGCAGTACAAGAACGCTGACAAGGTCCCCGTCGTCGATGCCGTTCAAAACGTAAGCAATGACCTTTTTTTCGCGCCAATTCTTTGATCTCACTCTCTTTTGTTACTTTTTTTAGGGCTACGGCAAGGTCTTGGCCAAGGGCAACGTGTCCCAACCCGTCATTGTCCGCACTCGCCACGTCTCGCGTCTCGCTGAGCAAAAGATCAAGGCTGCCGGTGGTGGTAAGAAAGAAAAAACCCGAAAAAACCCAACGAATTCATGCTAAACCGCGCTTTTTCTTACTCTAGTTGTCGAATTGATTGCTTAAATGCGAATTGTACATTGCTTTCATCCATCCCATTGTCATCCTATCCTCTTTGTATAGAAAAAATAAATAAAAAAGAGCCCACTCTTTGCTTTACCCCCCTTCCATTTTGTCAACGCGTTGATTTTGTACGAATGTTTTTGTGGCCGAAAGGCGAGGGGCCACGTTTTTTATTTTCTTTTGCGTGAGGGCGGGCTGGGAAATTTTATATTTCTTGGTGGGTGCTGTTTCGGGAACACGTCGACCCTTTTTTTCTTCTTGTTTCTTTCTTTTCACCCCCCCTTTTTTTTTTTATCTTTTAAGCGCGACCTTTGCACGCCTGAACCCAAGGGAGATGAGCAACGCAAACAGGCCACCGGCACCGATGACGCCGCCCTCTTACTATCATCAGCAACAACAGCCCGTGCGCCCTGCTCTTTCACCGCGTCCACCCCTTGCCCAGCAACGTATGCCCTTTTTTTTTTTTCTTTTTTCTCGTTTTTCCCCATTTTTTTTCTTTTTCTTTTTGAAGCTGATCGCGTTTTCTTTCTCTTTTTTAGAGCAAGCACACCCGGGGATGCCTTTAGCGCCGCCACCCGCGCCTCAGGCGCGTCTTTCGCCCCAACCGTATGGAATGCCGCCTCAACAGCAAAGGTCGCCCTTGCAACCGCCTCAACAGCGCCCGCCGCCACCCATGATGATGCAACAGCAGCGCCCACCGGCATTGCAGCCCACGCCGCCACCGCCCAATGGCCTTGTGCCGCAGATGAACGCCATGTCATTGCATTCGCCGCAGACAAATCATCAAAACGCGCCTCAGCAGTATCAACAGGCGCTTCAACAGCCAATGGCACCCATTCAGCAGCAACAGCAGCCGCGTCAACAACCGCATCAGCAGCCGCCAATGCCCGCGCAACAGCCACCAGTGCCTCCTCAGCAGCAGCCAATGGCGCCAATTCAGCAACAATCGATGGCTCCCATCCACCAGCACCAACAGCAACCCATGGCTCCAATTCAACAAACAGGGACGCCGGGGCAGCAGCAGCAGCCAATGGCCCCTGCGCAGCAACAGTCTCATCCTCAACACGCCATGCCGCCACCCCAGCCGCAACAACAGCATTTGCCCCCTGCACCGCCAGTCATCCAGCCAATGCGTCCACCAATGCCCCAGCAGGTAATAAAAAGGGGAAAAAAATCGTGAGAAAATCAGGGAAAAATCATGCAAAACAGGCAAATTTGGCAAATTTGGCCATTTTTTCGAAAAATCACGCGTCAAACGCGCTCATTCCTTTTTCTTTTATTCAATCATTAGGGTAATACGGGCCGTTCGCGACGCATGTATGCTGTGGATCCGCAGGTGGCGGGTGGCGATGGCCGTGGTGCGCCATGGCCGCATGGATTGTCGCCGCCGCAACAAGGCCATCCGCCGGCATCGCGATCGCCGACCATGAGCAGCATCCAGGCCACGGCGTCTCCATCCATGGGCGCGAACACGCATCAGCAGCGGCAGCTGCAGCAACCCATGCCGCAAAAACAGCAATTGCCTCCGGAAATGCGCGCACCGCAGCAGCCGCGCCCACGCATTGACCCAGATCAGATGCCCGCGCCCGTCCAAGTGCGCGAGCAGGACCAACTCGCGTTTGAGAACCAGTTTTTCGGGACAATGGAGCGCGATCGCGTCCCATTGGCGACAACAGACTATATTGGCCTCGACCAGGGCAATGCCAACCCGCGATTCATGCGCGCCACCACCGACAAGATCCCCATGACAAAGGATCTCGCGGACACATCCAAACTCCCGCTCGCGCTTGTCGTCCATCCGCTCGCCAAGCGTCGCTCCGACGAGGTCGCCATTCAAGTCGTCGACCACGGCGAAGAAGGCCCCGTCCGATGCTCACGATGCCGCGCTTACATTAGCCCGTGGTGCGTCTTCATTCAGGGCGGCGCGCGCTTCGTATGTAGCATCTGCTCACACGCCAATGACGGTAAAAAAAAAACCCTTTTTTTTTCAACTCAATGGCCGCGTATTTACGCGTTTTTTTTTTTTTCATATTTTGAACAGTACCGTCGTGGTACTTTTCAAACACAGACATGTCGGGTCGCCGTGTGGACATTGAGCAGCGGCCTGAATTGCGGTACGGATCAGTCGAGTTTGAAGTGCCTAAAGATTATCACTCGACACGCGCGCCGGCGCCGCTCTCGTACGTTTTTGCCATTGATGTGTCTGCCCAGGCCCTACAGACCGGCATGGTGAACGCCGCGTGCGAAGCCATCAAATTCGCTCTGTACGCGTCGTCCCTCGATCAATTTAAGCTCGCGCCCGAGAACAAGATTGGCATCCTCACTTTTGACAAAAGCGTCCACTTTTACAACCTGCATGTACGTGTCTTTTTTCATACACGGGCCATTGGAGCCAAATTGGACGCGTGTAACACCATGAATCTCATTTTTTTCTTGTGTTTTAGGCATCCTTACCCCAAGCACAGATGCTCGTCGTGCCCGATATTGAGGACATGTTTGTGCCTTTCCAGGACGGGTTTTTGGTCGACAGCCACGCATCCAGGTAAGGGGGGAAATGGAGGAAATGGGGAGAAAAAGAAAAAACGGCAAAACGCGTGTCTGACACGCGTTTTTTTCTCTCTAGGGACATCATTTTGGAGCTGCTGGATGCACTGCCGACCATGTTCCAGGAAAATGCGCGTCGCGAGTCGGTGTTTACTGCGGCGATCCAGGGTGGACGACAGGCACTTGCGTCCACGGGCGGATTTATGCACGTTTTCCAGTCATGTCTGCCGAATCACGGGCCACATGCCCTCAAGAGTCGCGACGATAAGAATTTGTACAACACGGAAAAGGAGAAGGGCCTGATGGTCCCGCAGAGCGACGCGTACAAGGAGCTTGCCAAGGAATGTGTCAAGGATGGTGTCTGTGTCAATGCGTGGCTCTTCCCCACGCAGTACACGGACGTCGCCACGCTCGCAGTCATCCCAGAAACAACTGGTGGCGACGTGCATTACTTTGCGGGCTTCAATTACGCGACGGACGCGTCCACCATCCACTCACAGCTGGATCGCGACATCCATCGCGAATTGGGCTACGATGGTATTCTGCGCATCCGCTGCTGCGATGGTAAACATCCTTTTAGAAACGTGAAAGGTGGAGCGAGAACCAAAAATATTCTATTTTTCTTTTTTCGTGATTTAGGCTTGCAAGTGATTGATCACTATGGCAATTGCAACATGAGCACTTACACGGACATGGAGCTGGCGGGCATCGACGAGGACAAGGCCATGGCCGCAGTTCTCAAGCATGACAGCAAGCTGGATGCCAGCCGTGGCGTGTCATTCCAATGCGCACTGTTGTACACGACCAAAAACGGCTTGCGCCGCGTCCGTGTTCACAATATCAATTTGACCGCCACGTCCGAGATTGCCGAGGTCTTCCGCCACGGCGACGTCGATACCACCATCAGCGTCATGCTGCGCAAAGGTAGGAAAAAAAAAGACAAAATTGCCGTTCTTTTGGCTCATTTTTCTTTTTTTTTTCTTTCTTTCTTTTTGCCAGCCATCTTTGACTTGCAGCACAAGGACCGCAAGGCCGTGCACCAGGCGTTGACGGACCAGTGCGTGAACATTTTGACGGCATATCGCGTCAATTGCGCGTCTTCCACGTCTCCCGGGCAATTGATCCTGCCAGAGGCATTCAAGCTGCTGCCTGTTTACGTGCACGGCGCCATCCGCAGCAAAGCATTACGAGGAGGTAAAAGCAACCACTGGAACGCGCCCTATCTTTGTTATTTACGCTCTTTTTTCCATCACTAGTCGGCAGCGACATGAACGCAGATGCCCGTGCTGCTGGTATGCGTCTCTTCAATGGCTTGGGTGTCAAGGAGCTCGCTTGGACCCTGTACCCGCGCCTATTCCCCATCCATTCCACCATGGAAAAGGACGTAAGAAAAGAAAGGACGTAAGAAAAGAAAAAAAAAAAAGCGGAAGTGACCTTTTTCACTTACCTTTTTTTGCTCTTAGTGCGGTGACGTGGGCGTCAATGGCTACATGAAGTTGCCCGCCATGTTAAGAACCTCTTACGAGCGATTAGATACCAATGGCATTTATCTATTAGGTACACGCGTGTGGAAAAGAAAAAAAAAAAAGGAAAAGAAATCGGCCATTCACTCCTCATTTTCGTGTTTTATCGCTAGACACCGGCTCTCAATTGTTCGTTTGGCTTGGGAACAAAGTGGACTCGACACTTTTGCAAGACATATTTGGCGTGAAAACCTTGGACGAGGTGGACCCAAAGATGGTAAAGCACGCGGTGCATTGGGGAAAAAGGAGGGGGACACTCATTTTTTTCTCTTTTCTGCGTGATTTAGACGACCTTGCCTGCCTTGAACACGGACTTGTCGCATCGCGTGCATGCCATCATCGACAAATTGCAAGCCCAGCGCTCGCGCCACCTGCAATTGCATGTGATCCGCATGGAAAAGGACCCCCTTGAGTTTGTATACTCGACATGGATGACCGAGGATCGCAATGCCGAGGTGCAGACCTACGTCGACTATATGTGCGTATTACACCGCAAAATCCAAGAAGAAATGAAGAAATTGCAGCATTGAGCTTGTTTTCTTGCTCTGCCGCCATATATCCAAACCCTCTCTCTTCACCCCCTCGCCTCGATTGTAGTTTAAAAATGTGCCACCATGAAAATAAAAAGGCAATCATCCCATCAAAAAAAAAAAAAAGACAAAAAGAAACCCTATTTGACACGTGAAAAGGGCCGGGCCCGACGGCGCGTTGTTTCACGCGATCAATTCTTGCACCGTGCCACGATTTGCAGTGACATTTTCGGAAAGTGTCATGGGCCGGCGCGCGATGCGTGGCCCAAAATCTGCGATCATGGCTCTCGTCCCGTCATCTGCAATGACATGAGCATGAATTGCCTCTGACATTGTTTTGTCATGGCCGCATGCATCTAAACCGCGTGCACACGCACGCCAAGGGCCAAGATTAAACGCCTAGAGATATAAAAATGAGAAACAGGGAGCGCACGCGCCAAGACGACTATTTTGTCAGCAAAAAAAAAGTCATGTTTCGTGTTTCAGAATTCAATGCGATCACATGGCGGTTTGAAACGAGCACAGACACAGTCAAAGCAAATCTTTGGGCCCTTTGATTCACGTGATTCTGCAAAAAAGGGCGGACAATGAAAACGCGCGAAACTATAAAGGGTTTTAAACCCGCTGCACGTCTTTTTGGCTCGTTTTTTTCTTCACTCTTCTTCGTTTTTTGAAAAAAAGTACACTTGTCCAACTATGCCTGCCTTTACTATTGCTATCCCCCAAGAGCCCTCGCCCAACTACGTGCTCGTCAAGAACATTTCTCTCGAGTCCTCGGAGAAGACTGGTAAGAAAAACGTCTTTTTGACACCCATGTCTTATCTCTTTTTGCTCATACTCCCCGCCTTCCCTCATCTTTATAGTCAAGGAGTTCTTCCTCTTCTGCGGCAAGATCAAGGAGTTTGAATTGGTCAAGTAAGTGCGAGTAGTTGGGCGTGAAAGGATGCGAGAGGTGCCAAACGCCCAGCTTTTTGGTTTGGTTTTTTTTTTAACAACGTCTGACGCGTTCTTCTTTCTTGTTAGGGATGACGATGGTGCTCACCAAGTCGCCTTGGTCCACTTTGAGCGTGAGTCGGCCGCCAAGACCGCATCGCTTCTTAGCACGGGTAAGCAAAAAGGATCAATTCAAGAGAGAGCAAAGGGGGAATTGGCCGCGTTTTTTTGGTTGGGGCCAGATGACGGGACCTAGCGAAAATTCTAGTCTCGGCCTGGATGACCAAGATAGGAAAAAATCGAAAAAAAGCTTGCGTGGGAAGGAAAGACGACAACTCAAAGAGTTTTTTTTTTTCAAAAGCCTTGATCGACAATGAGCACATCACGGTGACGCCCTACTTTGAGGCTGCGTTCCCTGCCGAAGCCGAAAAGGAGATCGACACTGCCGCGACCGAGAGCACTGCGCAAGAGGCCAAGCCCAAATCGCGCATTGCTGCCGAAATCCTCGCTAATGGCTACTTGCTCCAGGACCAAATCGTTGCCAAGGGTCTCGAGTATGACAACAAGTACAACGTGTCCGGCCGCCTCACCGGTTACCTCTCGTACTTGCAAAACAATGGTACAAAAAACAAAAACAAAACAAAAAGGAGCGAAACGCGACAGCATGTGTGTTTTCGCGCGTTTTCGTGCGCATTGGCTGACGACTCTTCTTTCTTTCTAGTCAAGCAATTGGACGACAAGTACCGCATCTGGGACAAGGCCATGGAGATTGACCAAAAGTACAAGATCCAAGAAAAGGTTCAGAACGCCGCCACCACCGCTCAGACCAAGGCCCAGGAAGCCCTCCAGACGCCCACGGGCCAAAAGGTCTTTGATCTTGGCAACCAGACCTTCAACCAGATCGCCGCGGTGCACTACGAGGCCAAGAAAATCCAAGTAAGAACCCCAACGCATGGAATTGGCTGGGGGGAAAAGGCGTGATCACATTGTCTGACCCCTTTTTTTCTTTTTTTTGCATGATTAGCTCGGCAAGTCCGGCACTGAGGAAGGCAAGCCTGCCGCCGAGGAGACTGCTGCGCCCTCCACCACCGCCTAAGCACACCGTCTCCCCTTCCAAGATCCTGGATTTGCTGCAAATCTAGCTATTTTTTTATAATTTATTCTTCGTGCCCGTGTTTGAATATACCAAATTGTTAGTTTCCCCCCCCCCTCCGTCCGTCCCCCTTCCTCATTGTCAAGGCAACCAAACCTGCTACTGTAGCCCGCTCAGCGCATGCACAAAATCCCCCCCCCCTCCGTCCGTCCCCCTTCCTCATTGTCAAGGCAACCAAACCTGCTGTGATAATAAATTTTTAGACGATTTTTCGGTCAAAGCCAAAGTTTACCCTTTTTGCTTGTGTTGTGAGACGATGGCACTTGATACGACACGCCAAAGGGAGGCTGAATGCTTCGCCACGCGCTTCAAACCCCATCTGAGCTCAGCTGCAGAGCCGGCGGGCTGGATTTTACCCGTTCTTGCCGGTTGAGTCGCCTACAGCGAATATGAACCCAATGCAATGAATTGGAACGAAAACATCGACATGGGCACCTCCGACGTGTATGTCGCCCCGGATGCCAATGCCGATATTACCGCCATTAATCGCACCAGTGGTAAAAAAAAAAAAAAAAAAAAAAAAAAAAAAAAAAAAAAAAAAAAAAAAAAAAAAAAAAGAGCGGGACAGTGGCCCGTCGATCATCTTTGCCTTCCGGCTGCCGATCACGGACTTGATGCCTTGTGACACCAAGCGTGTCAGTTGACATGCATAAAAAGGGGACCAACTCTCGCCTCGCACTCTCACACTTTTTATCTTTCTTTTGTTTATCGCTGTATTTTTTTAATTGTACATCATGATTAGCCCATCCCTTGCTCAAACCATTGCCCTTGGCGCGAATGGCTCGCTGGCTGGCTTCAGCTTGTGTGTCAGCCTCGTGACTATCCCATCTTTTCTTCAGACGGGCAAGGCCGTCGAGGCGTTCCCATTGTTCTATGGTCGCGCCGCGCGCTTTGCCATCTCGCACGTCACAGTGAGCACGGCCGCTAACTTGATCGCTTACTATTATGGATCGCGCGACGTCAAGCATCTGTACGCGGCGGCGCTCACGGCGGCGTTCATCCCCTTGACTTTCACACTGCTCATGCCCATCAATCGCACGCTGCTTTCCATCGCAGCCACCGACGATAAGAACCGCAATCATGCTCAGGCCAACGCGCTGGTATACCAGTGGTCCACGCGCCAATGGACGCGCACCATCTCCTCTTTGGTCGCTTTTGCCGTCCTGCTGATCTTTTAAATAAAAAAAAGTCGCACTGATTTGCATGTATCCATATGAAAATGCGGCCCATGCTGCAACCCCTGCCTTCAATGGACACCCTGATTAGCTTTGATTTCAATTGGGTAACGCGAAAAATCGCGTCAATGCGCATTTTCCGAGGATCGCACGCTGTAAATCGACTTAAATCACTTGATCAAATGCGTGCCCTGACTGTTTTTATTTTCTTTTTCCCTGTTTTTGCTAAATTCACGTCAGATGGGGCGGGAGAGAGGTGGCAGGGAGCTTGGATGGCGCGGATGCAAGTCAATTGTCGTCATCACTTGATTCGTTCGACGTCTCACTTTCGGATGCGCTCTCGTCTTCGTCGTCACTTGATTCGGACGACTTTTCATTTTCGGGCTCGTTTTCGTCTTCGTCAGCCGTGTGGGTGTCATGAATATCAACATTCGCGTCGTCTGTGCGGCCGTCGTGCATAATATCATCAGCATCGTCCGTTTGAGTGTCATGAATTGCATCATTGCCTTCACCGCCTTCCTCTGCTGCCTGAGCGGCTGCAGCCAAGTTGTCATA
>KV441890.1:0-65433 GCA_001650995.1 Gongronella sp. w5 | reverse complement strand
AAAAAAAAAAAAAAAAAAAAAAAAAAAAGTGGTCAGCACGTGACAATTTCTCTGCTTTTTTTTTTTTTGTTTCCTTACTTTGCTTCAATTTTGCGCTGCGAGCCTGGGCGGCACGCAGACCACAATAGCCACCGTGGTGGACGATGGCAGTCTGGATGACTTGCGCCGTGTCATAAAGATGCATTGGGTGGAATCGGCGGTGAATTGGATTGCGGACGAGGCGAGCCGGAAGACCGTAAGCATCAGGGTTGAAATGGAGTTCCGTGATGACGCGTGTTTTGGTGATTTGCGTGCCGAGGTGCAGGTCTTGCACAGGCTCAATGTTGACGTCAGCACGCACCAAACGCTTGCGGCACCGCAGACAAAGGTCACGTGCACGCTCACCGTTGGCAAAGCTCATTTTCACCACGCTGCCCGAGCCGGAAGGAGGACCGATAAAATGACAATCCTCGCAAACGCCACGCTTGCGTTGGAGGTGCATGACAGACATCATGGGCGACTGACGCTTGGGCAGAGGCTTGCGCGCCTTGACAAGAACCTCCTTCCACACGTGCATGTGCGGCACAAAGCTGTGGAATCCGTGACACACGCGCGACACTTGGACAAGATCGCGTAACGGCAAATGCTTGAAAACACACAGCCACACCTCCTTGTACGTGTCGGGCTCCATGGCCACGCGTGCGTCACTCGCCGGGATCAGCAACGAGTCGACGACAGGCTCGCTAGGCGGCGTGTTTTGGGCGGATGGGACGGTGGAGGACGGGGACACGATGTCCATTTGTTGGATGGACTCGGGAAGGCCAGTGACCGATTCTGCTGCGGACATTGAGCGCGTGCGGCGGGTAAAACGCGGGTCCGGACGGGCGCGTTGGCGAGTTTTGGGCATGATGATGGAGGTGGTGTTGGACAATGAATTGATGTGGAGCAGGTAGAGAAAGGGAAACAAAGAGTAAAAAAAAAAAAAAAGGAGGGAGAGAAAAAGAAAAAAAGAAAGAGGAACAAATGATGGGGACGAGAAAAAAAATCAATGACCCCCTTTTTTTCCAGCTCAAAAATTGAGCGCTAAAAAAACATCACAACAAGATGGTCCGTCTGCTTTGTTTTGATCTCACCACACTTGAGGGAAAATCGGTGCTGCAAGTGCTGCTATCGTATTCTCGCAATTGATGATCACATTTTGAGAGAAAATACAGTACTGTACTGTATCATACGCCCCCCGGGCGCCCGGGGGATGTACCGGTATTTCAAACAAATTCAAGAAGCTTACTCTAAGTTGTTTGAGCTTGTTTGAAAAAAAGCTATATATTGATGAGCTCGCTCGCTCGTTTGAAATCGGAATTTTCGAGCTTGATTGAAAAGCTTCTTGAAAAAAAAAGCTTGAAAATATCATATTAATTTTTGCACAAGATGATCACCCATGCTGAACATCTGTGAACTCCTGCCTCCCTGTGAAGAAATTCCTCATACGTAAAGGACAAATCAAGCTTCAAGCTCATCAAGCTTCAAGCCGAGCTTGCTTGATTGAAAAAGCTTGTCCGAAAGCTTCTTGTTGAAAATGCAAAAAAGTCTCAAGAAAAAATTGAAGAACACGCCATCCACCAAAAAAATGATGCATGAAAATTCAGAGCATACGATGCGTGCGTAGAACGTATGATACTGTAGGTACCTTCTTCATTATTATTTTCAAGCTTTCAAGCTTTTTCAAACACCAAAAAAAAAGCGTGAGCTTGTTGATATTGAAATAAAATTTTGCATGTTTGCTTGAGCTTGAGTCAAACTACTGTAAATAAAGCTTTTTCAAACAAGCTTTCAAACACATGTTTGAAATACCGGTACATTTCAGTCTCATCAAACATGCATGGATGGCAACATAAAACTCGCGGAGAAGAAAATTCACTTATTTCATTCCATTACTGTAAAATCTTTACAGTAGAACAGTAATACAGTACAGTACAGTTCAGTAGATCCTCGTTATACTGTAACGCCATCCAAAAAACTTATAACGCCACAAATCGCAAATTTCAAATGGCAGTGTGTAACCCAAAAAAGTCACGTGCGGGCGATTTTATAGCGTCATTTTGCAGCGAATTTTATAACGCCATTGATCTGTATTTTCGAAATGGCGTTATAGCGAGGGGCGTTATAGCGAGGATCTACTGTACAGTACAGTAGTAATCGTGATTTGCTTGACAACGACCAGCAGCTACTACTGTAGTCGACCCCCGATTTTTACTGTACAGTATGGCAGTTTTATTTACTAACAAACAGGGGGGCAAAGCATCTAATGGGATGACTTGCAGCTCGCAAACTTGGGTTTGAACATTTTGCACCGGTCATTTGTCATTTCTGCAGGCTGCCGAGCGACGAGCGAGCCGACCACCACCGACCAGTGCACAAAAATAATACAGTATTGCTACAGTATTTTGGGAAAGAGTCAAACATGAATTGGCGAAAAAATCTTGATCAAAGTAGGCACTTTTTTCAGTCGATCATCGTTCATGCGTCACTCTTTGGGCTTTTTTTTTCTTAAGTTGTTATTGTTGATGGGGGCGACCTGGCATTTTGTCTGCCAATAGCAAATTGTCGGAGTTACCTGTTTGGTATGCATTGATCGCTCGGAGTTCGAAATTTCCCAAATTTGGCATTTTCTGAGAAGTGTGACCCCTGAATGACCCCTGAATTTTTAAAAAGTGGTCGCAGCGCTTTGGGAGTTTAAGCTTTTTTGTTGCAAATTTTGGGTTGAGCGCAATGCAGGTATTTCTGAGCGGGGTCGACCATGCAGATGGACAGATGAATGCAAAATAGCACAAATAGGAGGTTTTGGGCATTTTCGAGTCCAAAAAAATCGGGCGCATCTGTGGTGAGCACTGCGCCGTAGTTTATGCCGTGACACAAGTTTCATTAGTGGGCAAGTACAGTAGGCTGTAAAAAAAATTCTGGAGGCACAACAGGCCGGCAAAGTCAGAAAAAAACACGATTTGTCATTTTTCAATGGCAAATGTGTACATTTTTGTACAGTGTACTGTGCCGCGCCTCAGTGAACATTGAAGTGAAATGTGAAAGTGCACGACTCCATGTCAATTTCGTTATCATATGATAAGATCAAGAACTTCAGATAAAAAATGCATGGACGCCTCATCATCAAATACCGCGCTAGCACGAGGTGAAGTCTGGAATCGTGGAATGCATCATGTCGAATTGCTGGATTTTGAGCACTTTGAATGCCTGGCAGTATTGAGCTGGTGTCCTGGTGATGTCTATGATACGGTAACTGCCTACGCGACGCATCACGCATTTTGCGCGCGCAAAAAAAGAGGAAGAATCGAAACGTATCGCCGCGGGAAAAGAATGTAATATAATAGTAAGAAGGTCGAAAATATGATGTGGAACGCGTAAAAAGTCTGCACATAGCACGTAGAAGAGAAGCCAGCACGGGCCCGAATTAAACCTGTGCCCTTGTCAACAATTTGGCGATCCCGCAGCGCGCGGGATTAAAAATGAGCGTGTTTTGCGATTAAAAACCCAGATGGAGCGAGACTGCTCTGGGTCCTTTTTTTTTCTTTTTTCTTTTTCCTACTTTTTATATCATGTCGTCTGCCGTGCAACCTATGGCCGAGCTCGATGCCAAATGTATGTTTGATTCGACTTTTTTATGAGGGAAATCTCATGTATTTTTTTTTTTTTGGCAGGCAACACATATATTCAGCAGCTACAAGAAATCGTCGAGTTTGATTGCAAGTCGCTGAAGACCCACGGCAGGCTTCTCCTGAGCCAGTACAATGACAGCGTCAAAAAGCTGACGATGCGCAAGTTTGTCAACGAACATGCAGCCGACGTTGACTTTTGCCTCACTGAGATCGTGAAGCGCATGCAGCAGGACACGGTGTTGCCGTCCACGTTGTCGAGACGCAGGTAAGGGCTGCCTCTTGGTCATTTCCACTCAGACCTTACGCGATTTTTTTCTTTTTTGTGCTAGGCCCTTAAAATCCGAATCACAAGGCAAAAAGGATGCGCCTCAGCAAGACAAGCAGACGCAAAAGTTGCCAGCAACGACCATGGAGCAACGACACGATGAATTGCGCGCTTCAGATTCGATTTCGACGACAACAGAACTGCCTGCAAGCTCAATTGCGTCGTTACACACCAATCATGACCCAGCTGTTAGCCCAATGCCTCAAGCGTCACCCAAAAGCGAACGAGCCGCGCCATCGACTCCACTTGTATGCGATTTTTTTTTGTTTGAGGCGATCCATGGACTCCCGGAGCTGATTTTCACTTTCTTTCTCTCTTTTAGGATACCCCGTCCACGACTTCCGCTGCGCAGCCAGCCGCTCCCGTACCATCGGTGCGGCCTTTGCCTGTAGAATCAGATGAATCAGGCGTGGAAGACGATTCTCATCATTCTACCGCGCCGCCTGCCTCTACAACGTCATCCTCGACGACAAAGCGCACAACAAAAGGCATGCTCGTGTCTCCGCCACTCTCTGCAGCTCATGAGGACGTCGACAAGCCGACATTGCCACCCACCACAACCACGAAAAGACGAGTCAGCCAAGTGCCGCGCGCGGCGCCGCTCGAACCCAAGCCCAAAAAGCGACGCAACACCATTGTCTGCAATAACGACCTGTCAATGCAGCTGGATGAAGACGAGAACACGCCAAGAGAGCCGCTCTTATTGCACATTCGCGCGCCAGATCACCCTGTTCTCACACTGCAGCTCACACAAGACGCGACTGCGCCGTTTGAATTTGAGCGCGCCGATGACCAATGGAAGAATCTGACCAACGCACAAAAGCAGCAGATGCTCTTCCAATTGGAACCTCTGTATGAAAAACTGGCGCAGTACATCAGAGAGCTGAATTCTTGAGCAACAAAATGACGAAAAAAAAAGTAAAATAAAAGAAAAAAGCAGAGTGTTACAGCTGAACCATTGATTGGCCGACACCAAAATTCATGCAAGGGGCAACGTTTTTTTAAGGAGAGGGGGGGAGCGGGAACAGGGAGAACACGCTTCTCTTTTTTCTTTCTTTTTGGCCCCCTCCTTAATTTTTTTTCACTTTTTTTTCTCTCTCTCTCTCTCTTTTTTCGTCCCCTTCTCCATGAACAGTGTGAATCAATTGAGCGACGACGTGCTTTTGCTGCGTTCGGAGCTTGGTTATTTGCGCGATCAGGTTTTGAAAAAGGACCGGCAGCTTGAGCAGCAGCAAAAAGACATGGAGCAGCTGAACACGAAATACGTGGGTGCCTTGGACGAGGTTGCGAATATCCAGCATGAGAAGGATGTTGCGGAAAAGGAGCTCGAGGAGCTCTCCAGCCACTTGTTGGAGCATGCCGGGGCCATGGTTGCCCATGAAAAGCGCCAGGTGCACCAATTGCAAGTGCATGTCGACCAATTGCAACGTGAACTGCTTACGCAGCACCTGCCATCGGCTGACGCGCCATTGGTGTGGACACGGCCTTGGCTGCTGGCCGCGGATTTTGATCATTTTGTCCACACGGTCCAGCAAGATCCTTGTTCACAAGCGACATTTTTGAATTCACAGCAACATCAACAGCATCAGCAGCCACAGCAGCAGCATAACCCGTCGAGCGCGTCCATCTTGCTTCAGTACAAGCAACTTCCATTTTTACGCCAGGCCATTGCGGCGGATGTGGAGCCGTGCTTGACGCTTGGCCAAAATGGGCGATGGATGAAAAAAGCAATGGAGCTGCTGATCAAGGGCCCTTATACCCCAGAATCCATCACCCTGGCCCAGCTCGAGCAGCAGCGCAACCATCACCATGCGCGTCCTTGCTCTTCCACCTCGACCTCGCTCTCGTCTCCTTCTTCTTCTTCTTTGCAAGGAAAATGGCAACAGCGCGTTTTGGACTTTATTGACGACCATCGGCCGCGCTGGATTGGCGACACAAGCATGGTGTCGTCACTGTCGATGCCGCCATCACCCGTGCCGTCGCCACCGCCATCCATTGCGTCGTTTTCCCTGTCGTGCGCTGGCTGCGGGCGCCCATTGATGGCCGATCAGACCCATTTCCAGTGGAAGATCGATGTGGGGAAATTAGCTTTGCTGTACGGGCTCGAGGACGACTACCTGATCTTGGATGCATCCTGTTGTGAACGACTCGAGGCTGTCAGCTCCTTTTTTGCCTTTTTACGCCAATTATGCTCCCCATCTTCGTCCATTTCTCCCGTGTCGCTCGATTCAAAGCCCTCTGATCCGCCCCTGGCATCCCAGTCTCCCTTGTACGTCAAGATGCTGCAGCTGCGCTTGGCCATGGCTTATGCACGTCTCGGCCTTGGTTCGACCACCGCGCCAAATGTTCAAGTCATGCCAACAGCTGCACCGGCCGCCGCTGTCCATTCTCCCCCTGCACCACCATCGCGACGCGTCTCCCTTTAAAATAATAAAAAGCCAACTTGGGAAAAAAATCGCCTTGAAATTAGAGTTGCAACCGATGTTGACGTGAGAGCATGCGATTTGCATTGTCGCCAAATTGGTAAAAAGTAGCCCATCAGTTGACAACCTTTTTTTTAAAAAGGGGGAAACAATGTTGGGTAAAATAGCAACTCGCCTTCTTCTCTTTCCATTTTTTTCCATGTCGCAGCCACCATCGACGATGCAAGATCCTTATGAAACAACTAAACGTCTAAGAATGACTCTTGCTTGTGAACGTTGCAGGTAAGCGCCCCCCCCTTGATAGTAGAAGCAAGGGCCTCACCCACTCTCCTCAATGCCACCACCTTCCTAGGACCAAGAAAGGTACAAGAAAAAAAAAAGAAAAAAAGAGCAGAAAAATGCCATTTTCGTTTGCGCGCTCATCCATTTTGTAAAAAAAAGTAAAGTGTGATTTTGCTCATCCTCGATGTGGTCGATGCGAGACTTTGAATGGTAAAGGAAAGAAAAAGTTGTAAACAAAAAAGAGATCGTGTCATTATGCAGAATTTCGCTCATGCAAAGCTCGTGTTTGCCTTTTTTGGCCAATTGTCGTCCCTCTCAAAACAGCACCATGTTCGTACACTGGCTCGTCGACGCAAATCGATATCTTTAAGCTTCAACAGCTGTCGGACAGCATTGACGCGCTTCGCGAAAAGGTGAATGTGACGGATCAGCGTGTGTGCGCGCTTCAATCGTCACTGCAGCCGGTGCTGGAGCAATTTGGCGCGTCCACGACGCCGCACGTACAGCACCACGCGGCAGACCGCCTGATGGTGTCCAAATCTGGCGCACCAGCCGCATCGACCAAGCCCAATTGGGCGCTCTCGCTCACTGGCCAAGGCATGACCATCAACACCACGATTAGCTCCATGCAGGACCTGTACGACCTCGTTGCGGGCGCGATGCAAACGCCGCCAGATGCAGTTCATGTTGCCTCATCCTCGACGCCCTCCGGTACCGCCCAGCAGAATGGCAATGACGCTGCTGTCACCGCCAATGGCACGAATTCGAGCGACACAAGCGATCCGGCAGGTGGAGACCAAAGTAGCGACGTCAAAGAAGAGTCCGCGTGGGCTGAGCAAGTGGTGATCACCAAGGCCCACCCATTGTACGAGGCAAAAGGCGCCTTTTTCCCCTTGTACAGCTCATGGGAGCCAACGAGCACGCAATCGTCTCATTCGAGGCCATTGACAAGCAACAAACGACCGCACGACATGGCCATTGATTTTCCGCAAAACAAGAAAAAGAAGAAAAACACGTCGCCACCGCCTTTTTCCCTGTCGCCGGCATTGCCGCTGCCTCTCATTGACCAACTTTTGCACCATTATGCCGAATGTTGCTTGTGTTTCCCCATCCCCGACATGGACGCGTTTCTACGCGACTGTCGTGACGCGTGGCAGCACCCAAAAGACGCGTCATTGCCCCGAATCATGCTGACAGACGCGCTTCTCGCGTGGTCCGCGCGTCATGCCGCCATTTATCACGATTTATTCCAGGGCCAAGATCCCAATCGCGTGGGCGAGCCGTTTTTCGTGGCCGCACGCCAGCGATTGACACAATGCTACTTGCACCCGACACTCGACACGGTGCACGCGCTCTTGCTCATGTATATCTACAGCATTGGAAAAACAGGCGCCGAGCGCACCCAGGCGAGTCGCGAGGCATACGTTTATCTTGGTTTAGCCATTCGCATGGCCATGGAGCTTGGATTGCATCTGCAGCCGCCACAACCACCGGTCTCGGCAGCAGCTGCGATGATCCATGAGAAACATTGTCGCCTGTATTCAGCCATTGAATTCATGGAGACGCTTTGCGGTACGCACTCTGAAAAGCCCATGATGTTGCCGGCCATGGACATTGTCACTGCACGGTCGCTGGGTCCCATGGACCATGAACAAGGCGAACGCAGGTATCGCGTCGAATTCACCCTGTATCGCCACCAAATCAGCCAAATCGAGCGCACCATCCGCGCCACGCTCTTGCCACCCAACAATGCGCAATCAGGCACGCGTCGCATACGCCTGGCCGTCATCACCGCGTTTGAAAAAGAGATTAAAATTTGGTATCAATCGCTGCCGCCTTATTTTCAGTACGATCGCGACGACACGACGCGGCATTGGCAATCGGCGTCCTTCCGCGAACAGGCATGCCTCAAACTTACCTTTGAATACCATTCGCTGCTCTGCCAGCTCTATTCCCTTTTTTTGCCGCGCGCTGACCACCAAGCACCCCATGCCCCCGATGACAACGACGACGAGCAACCATCATCATCTCAACAACCTCCACAGCAACCGTCGTCGTTCATTACCCTTCTTTCGCTGCGTGTTTGTGTCGATGCAGCCGATGCCATCACCGAATTACTCGTTTGTTGGGCACAATTGCAACAGACGTGGTGCCATTTCACTCTTGGCACGCTTGTGCTTGCGTGTGCGGTGTATAGCACATACCAATTGCATCATTCGTCGCCAAAAGTCGTCGCTGCAACGAAAAAAAAGATGATGACGATCCACGGGATCCTCAAAATGTCGCCCATCCAGCATCACAAGCACGTGCGGGCACTCATGGATCGAATCGAGCAAGATATCCGTTCGTGCGGCCCAATTCCCTCTTGTTCGCCGCCAATGTCATCGACGGCCATGTTGTCTCCATTACCATTGGCCCCGGCCACTCCTAGTCATGCGCCCATGCCCCTGACTGGGGTCCCCAGCCAGGGACAAGGCCTGATGCACACGCCAGCGGCACCCCTCGTTGACCACGCATCCTCCTCGGGGTTGTGGCCCGCACCACCACTCCCTAGTGGCTATGCACAAGGCCCAGGCGATGCCTCCGGTCGTCCTTGGGTGAATGTCATTAATACGACGCAGTCAATGGCGTCCATGCCTCCCGGGGCCACACCCACCACGTCGCCAACGACCCCGCTGATCCCGGCATCGCCCAATGACCTCATTGCCATGAACCTACCGCCAGCCATGGAGTCCAATTTCCCACTTTGGACCTGGTTTATGCCCACAACAACCGACACGCCCACGCATCCAGTCGATGGCGCCCCCCAGCACCAACAACAAGTCATCCTCACATCATCACCCATTGGCCTGCCAATGGACATCTCAGAACAACCTCACGCATCATCCATGATGCCACCACCACCACCTTTTACTCACTCTCATGACGACTTGTTTCGCTTCGCCGACTTTGTTTACACGCCAAATATGGACGCGTCCATGCTGACCGTGCACCCTGATCACCAGCCACCTTGCTCTAATTTGTGAATTGGATTGTTTACGCACTCGTCCATCTAGAATGAATACCATTTTCTCTTTTTTCCACGATTTTTTTTCTTTTTTTTTTTTTGCATGTGCGCCCACATGATGCATTCTTTCCGAAGGGTCCAGGACGGCACAAAGACCAATGGGACTAGAGTTCGGTGTCACCATGATGCCATTATTCGTCGGAATGGTCGAAAATGTCGTAAAAAAAAAAAAAGGAAAAAAGCGACGAGATAGACGCGAGTGCAAAGCGGACGCGAGTTTTTTTTTGGGGGGGGAGAGAGCCGCACGTCGCTCTAAATGTTGGCCACTGTGTCTCATTTCTCGTCAAAAACAGAAAAAAAAGAAGAAAAAGACAGCGCCACTGATTTTTACGCGCTTTTGCCAAGAAAAAAAAAAGGCAGCCATTGGCTTGTTTGGCGCAAACAAAAACAAATCCGTGCGAGGGTGCGATGGGAATTGGGCTGCCTCTTTCCCCTAACCCTTTTTTGGGATTTCAACACTCACGCTGGTCAAACACGCGTGCATCTTGCTTTTTTTTTTTTTTTTTTTTTTGTTGTTGTTGCAAAAAGCCCCGCCGGAAGGGCTCTCAGTCCCGTGCATCACGCAAAAGCAATGAAAAGTGACAGGAACAATTCGCTTCTTTGCCAACCCAATCATGGGATTGGGGAGGGCTCGTCTCGTCCCAATCCTAAATTTTGTCAAGGAACACGACTCCCGAGGATCCCCATACAAACAGTTTCAGATGCTTTGCCAGCAGCACCCGGAGAGGAGATCGCCCTTGCTACTTTTGCCAAAAATTGGCCAATAGCCAAGCACAATTAGCTCGTCAGGTTCCATTGCCACCGTGTTTATAGGACAACTCAACATTTTCCATTTTGGTCATGATCAAAAATTTCCATCGGCTACGCTGTTTTTCTTGTTTTCTCACTCTACCCAATGGAAAATTTCAACAAAAAGAAAAATTTCGTTGGTGATCTTTTTTAAAAATCAAAAACCGCAAGAACTCCTCAAAAAGCGCGTTTATTGCAAGGCAAAAGGTTGTGAAAAAGAAGAATGAGAACAATTCCAGGAGCAAATGACGCCATTGGAAAGGGATGCTGCGCGCCCGACGCATAGAGAAGGTGGGGGGGGGGGCAAAAAAAAAGTGGGACAACATGATGTGCAGATCGAGAGAAAAAAAAAAGAAAACAAGGGGGGGAGGCGGTGAGGGGCCGCAAAGGGGGGATATAACGATTGTGTTTATGTACAGACAGGTCCAGACCAGGGGAAGACGGGGGAAAAAAAAAAGGATATATGCAAAAGCGAACAAAAAGGCCAAAAAGAACAAAAAAAAAACCTCTTCATTTCTTGGCCTTTTTGTTGCGAGACGGGCGCTTTCGCTTGGCGACGTTGGAAGAGGAGGGTCCACGGTTCCTTTTTTTGATCACGTCGGTCTTTAGGCTAAGCGGGCGCACCGTGCCATGCAGCTTGTAAAAGAGGCCACATGCATTGCAAAGGGGGGCGCCATTGGCATCGCGTCGCCAGAGAGGCGTGTTGGACGTGTCACAGTTGGTGCAGCGTGTCAAGGAATCGGTGATGTTTTCATGGCTCGATCGACGCTTCTTGTTGGTCGTTTTGCGCGTGGAAGAGGGCGCCTTGCGATGGGTGGACGCAAGGGGGTATGGCGACCGCACGTGTTGCTGCGTCATGGACCAATCTGGATCCAGATCCTCATCATCCGTCTCTTCCTCGCTGCTCAACACGTCGTCGGAGTTGCTGCTCGTCTTTTTTTGCGTTGCCTTGTATAGATCCGATGAAATGGGCATGTCATGCTCATCCATCATCATCTTGATTCCCCTGCCAGTGCCATGGTTGCTGCCGGGTGGTGGTGGCGCCGTCGAAAACACCATCATGTCGTCGTCTTCATCGTCATCTTCCTCTTCATGCAGCATGAAGCGCGCGTTTTCGGGGCTGTTCTCGTCGTCCTCCTCCTCCTCGACGCCAAACAGCGTGTACGGCGCCTGTTCGAGCATGATTGGTTGCATGGGCTGCTGCTGGTGTTGATGTTGATGCTGTTGCTGGAGCTGATGTTGGTGCTGATGCGGCGACTGGGCCGATGGCACCTCTGGATAATCAAAAAGCACGGGCATTGACGGCTCGCTCTTCCAAAGACTGGTGCTGTAATCCATGGGCGTCAGCATGTCCTCAAGATCTTCGTAAATAGATTGCACCGGTGCCGCAAACGATGCTTGATGCTGCTGCTGGTATTGGTCCAATTCATCCGACATGGTCGGTGTTAAAAGCACCGTGTCCGTGTCGCCCATCACGCTGTTGTTCGTGCTCGTCGTGAACCCAGAGCCCGGTGGCGACGGCTCATTGTACCCGGCCACAAATGGCGTGTCGAAACCCAGGGTCTCCCAGTCAAAATAGGCATCACCGCCATGTGGAATTGTCGACGATGAATAATACGTGAGAGACATTAGCAAAAAAAAAAAAATAATAATAATAAAAGTGTGAAAGAGAGAAAAAGTGCTCGCTTGTAAAAGAAAGAAAAAAAGTAGACCACGGAATCAACATTGGCGTGTTTTTTTTTTAGCGCCCTCCCCCCCCCCTTTTTTTTTTATATGCGTGGATGCCACCATATTCAATTCATGGGCGCAATCGCATGTGCCACTTTTGGGTTCCGTCATCTGCCTAAAGACTTCAGCTTATCAGAGGCAAGAGCGCCATCCGCATCCGGGGGGCTCCTTTTCGCTTGGCTTTCATTTCCCTCGTTGGTTTCACCTTTTTTATCTCGCAAACTTTTTTGACAGTGCCCTTTTGTGTCACCATCCTTTTTTTTTGTTTTGGGCGTGGCCACCCAATTGGGTCCGCCAACCAATCGAGGAGAAAACGTGCTTTTTAGAGCAGATGAGCCGCATCCGTTGATTTTCGTCGTCATCCTTTTAGTACAAGTCCTTTTTTATATGACCAAAAATCGGGAAAGAATGCAGGGAGGGGGGGAAGAGGGACGACATGACCATCAGCCGAGCGGCGTGATGTCCAATTGGCTTGAAAATGCCGGGGAGGGCGGGCCAAAGATAGGCAATCGGGTCTTACTTTGAGCTTTTGCGCTTTTGCGCTGATGACCTCGCCGCTTACCATTTGCACAAATGATGCGTTCTTGTCTGCGATAATTTTTTCGTTATCGGCTCAGGCATCACAGGGTCTCAATTTTGGCTGGATGAGGGTGGCACAAACAAAAAAAAAAAAAGGGCCATGCAGACATATCGCGTGCACCACGGGCGTTTCTGATACGTGTAGAGATAAGCTTTTTTGTGCCACGGATCCGTGGGCATAAATTTCCTCGAAAAATTTCGCGCATGGGCAATGGCCCAGTGAGCGATTTGCCCTGTTGCATGGGACAAACGCCTCTTTGTGGCCATGGTGAATCAACATCATCTCACCATTCTCCATTGTCTTGTTGGGCGTGTGCGCTGCACGCGTGACACAAACGACTGAGCCTTGCCCGCGGCAATCCAATCTTTGATGGGACGTGTTTTGGTGCATTGTTCAACACACATGGAGCTTTTGACGCTCTTGTCACCCAATTGGCCCCCCCCCTTGTTTTATTTATGTGGGCAATTCACGGCTGCCAATGATGTAAATCAGGCGCACCGGTTGCGACGACGTGTAACCGATTTCATGCAGATTTTTCAGGAACCAGGGCTTTGTTTGCACATGATCACACCTTTTTGCACGATTGCTGATCTCGTCCCCATGGCCACTTTGCACTTTTTCTATCACTTGAAAGTTGAAACCTTAAAAATGCAAGCAAGGATTGCAACCCCACGGCACAAATTATGGTAATAAAAGCCAAGAGCAGCCAAAGGAGTCACAAAGCGCGTGTCACGCAGCAATAAACCAAAGAATTGACCGCGAGATCGTCCTCGGCCGACCTTTTATGACCTTTTATTGGCTCGTTTTCCTATCGTCATGCGTACAATGGCGCTCGATGTTGCGGTTTCTTTTTTTTTTATCCAAATGGAGCCATTTTATTCCTTCGACATGAAAAAGTGAACCTCGTAAAAAAAATGACCCATTGGTCAATGCAAGCACTATTGGCGGGCCAACGGTCAATTGCCTTTTTGGGTACCCGTCGCCCAAAAAGCCACCTGGAAACGAAAAAAAAAAAAAAAAAAGTGCACGCAGCTGCTCCTCCCTGTCTTTTTTTTTCTTTTCTTTTTTTTAACTCTTTCATTCCTCATGAGCCACGACGAGCAACTCGCGCAGCAAGCTGCGGCCGATCTGACCATTGACCAAGAAGAAAAGTGGGCGCCTCAGCTTGGCTATGCCGAGGACCCCGAAGAGCCTTTGACGGCAGACTCGTTCCCCAGCAAGTCGGGTGGCCGACCTGTAAGTGTGCCACACACACGCGCGTACGCGCGCGCCACGTCCTTTCTTTTGCTTCCTTTTGTTACAATGCTCACCATTGGATTTGATGCATTGATTTCTAGGCTTGGTTGAATCCCGAACACGTGCTGCCTGTCGACAAGGTGATGTGCACCATCTGTGATCAACCCATGGTGCTTCTTACCCAGGTAGGAGCCACAATTCATGCTTTTTTTGACAAAATGATCTCATCTGTTTCTTTTCTTTTTTTTTTTTTTGTTTCTCCTAGCTGTACACGCCTGAAGATCATCCGCCCCAAGCATTCCACCGCACCGTGTACGTGTTTTGCTGCAAGAATGGCGCATGTGTCAAGCAAGATTGGAAGAAATGGTAAAGAAGAAACGAATTGCACGCGATGGGGCTCGTCCGTCTGACATGTTTTTTTTGTCAGTTTCAAGGTGTTCCGCAGCCAAATGGGGCGCGACAACCCGTACTACCCGCCACCTCCTCCCGAGGACGAGGATGGCGAGGATGAGACCATGGCCGAGAACGACGATTTCCAACCAAAGGCCTTTGACGCGCCCAAGTTGTGCGTGATTTGCGGCGTGGCCGGCCCCAAGGCATGTGGCCAATGCCAAGCCGTCAACTATTGCTCGCGCCAGCACCAATTGGTCGATTGGAACATGTGTAAACACAAGCAATTCTGCAAGGTGGCGCACCCCAGTGCCGAGCAGCTGGCGGCGATCCAGCAATTGCGCGACGCGCGTGTGTTTGACGAAAAGGAGATTGTCAGCGAGCCCGAGGGTCGCGGGATCGACGGCATGGAAGAGGACGCGCAGGCTCAATTCGCCGACGAGAACGACAAGGACGAGCATTACAAAAAGGACGCGTCGACTTTGACGTCGGCCTCGGGCGCGCTGGTGCCGGCCGGCGAAGAGACCGCCGAGGACTCCAAGGTCGACGTGGACGACGCCTTCTTGCGCTACCAGCTCAAGATCCAGCTGTACCCGGACCAGGTGCTCCGCTACGACCGCGTCGAGTACGACATGCCCGACCGTGAACCATTGTGGGTCCACGACACCGACAAGCCCGCGTCCATCCCCGCCTGCACACACTGCGCCGGCCCGCGTACATTCGAATTCCAAATCCTGTCGACGCTCCTCAACTTTTTGGGCGTGTCCCACGTCGCCGCAGACTCGCTCGATTGGGGAAGCCTCTACATTTATACATGCAAGCAAAATTGCGACCTCAACGACAACGTCTTTATGGAGGAGTACATCTGGAAGCAAGACTTCTCGGCTCATGGCGTCAACCTCGGGCCCAGCGCACCCTCCGCGCGCTCGTAAAAAGAGAAAAAGTCATCTTGTACACTATACCCTCCATAGACAAAATAAAAATAAAGCCGTATTTTTCATCATCCACCCATCGATTTGTTCATACTGTACATCTCTACGCGCCATCCTCTTTGACAAGCATATCATAGCAGCGGTGCTGCTGCATGCCTTGTTTCAACATACTGTCACGGCCCAGCTCGCGTCGAGTGGCGAACGTGCGCAAAAAGCGCGTGAGCCGACGCGCTCGAAACCAGTGACGCGTCAATGGCGCGTTAAAAAAAAAAAAGAAAAAAAAACGACACACGACAAAATCATACTCAATTATATATTATCAAGAATTGTGTATATTATACTTGTGCCTGGCCAAGACAAGGCAAGCAATTAAATCAATCAAGAGGAAAGAAATGGAAACGACAAGTTACAGTATAAAGCATACAAGTCATCAAGATCAAGCATTAGTCCGCTCAGCCAAAATAAGACGTGCACTTGACTTGCGTCTAGCCAATGGCGTGCAAGGCGCGGCATTGGCGACAAATTGAAAAAAAAGAAAGAAACAGAAGAAACAGAAAGAAAAGCAACGAAATACGCAATACGCAAGCAAAGCAATTGCAACGACCCTGCGCACGCGCACCCGATCCGCCTTACACACCCTTGCTTGAAATCACGGAAATACCAATTACGGACATCAGCCGATTTTCTAGGCGATCCGCGGATCGATGGAAAATCGCGCTGTCAAAAGCTTACGTATTTACAGTATTTTTTTTTGACAACACATGGCGATCGGCATGACCCAAATTGGACCTCAATTATTTCTTTTTCTTACGCCCTGGTCACATTGTGGTGTCGAATTGCACCTATGAAGGATTGTCGGGTCACCATCTCACAAACGATGAATGATTCAAGACGCGCCATTCTTGACAAATGCCAAAACAAGCCCAAACGCCGGTATCATACCGTACACTTCGCAAAATCACCAATTACAGTAGACACAATGCCAACCTTGTGACAACCATGCCAAGATGTCCAGATCAAGACCCATCCGAGCAGCTGTGAAGAAAAGAAGTGGACAAATAATATACTGTAAATACGTCCATTGTCCTGAATTCTCTTATTTTCTTTTCTTTACAGCAGCTTGCAACTACCGGTATTCTCATCCCTGCCTGTTTTTATCACATTTCCCTTGAAATTCCCTTTTGTTTCCTTACTGTAATTAAATAATGCTGCCCTTGTTGAATTCACAAACTCCTCTTACTGTACTGCGTTGGGACTGTCGCCAATGGTGGTGGGACCTGATAATACGGTACATACAGTACAAGAAGAAGACATTGGAAACTAGAGGTCAACTGGATCGTTGTGAAGAAGAAGATGACATCGAAATCTCAACATTTTTACGGTATGATACAGAATTGGACACCACCACCACACACCAGCCATACAACATAATACGTACAGTAAATCATCTTCTTTACAGTAGTAGGTACTGTATTTGGATCGCCCAAAAACTTATCATCATACAGTACAGTATTATGATACTGTACAGTACAGTACAGTAGTGTACTGTTGTTAACAGTAGGTACAGTAGAACATGATGATGCATGCAAAGAAAAAAAGGGAAAAAAAGGGAAAAACAAGGTAGGGTGGTCGAATACGTAAGGGTGTGGCGCATGTCGGGAACGCGGGCGGATCCTGACAAATGACTTGCGGCGCGCTTGCTTGGGAGGACGGTCAGAATTCCATGTTTGTGGCATTTTCAGGTAGACTTTTAATAAACTCTTGATAGTATTACCGGTAGGTCGATTGGATAAGTGGGGCCACGGAAATCATAGCTCTCCACCACAGGGGGTGGCGAACTATTAGGGTGATTGCCCCACTTCGTCACCCCCCATTTTTATCGGAAAATCATAGACACCGGGACAAGCAATGGACAAAAAAATTTGGGATTTACAAATATTTTTGGCCGATCGCCTTGGGTTTTAACTTTTTGCTGCATCGGTCATTTACAGTAGAACTCATTTCACCAGCCTGCAGCCCGCCACTCAGCGCACAAAAATTGCGAAATAAAAAATTATCATATTGTAAAAATAAAAAATCTATGCAATCCACCACCTTAATTTGCTGTCAACCCTTAAATTTTTGAAAAAAATCTTGTCCAAAGTAGGCACTTTTCTCAGTCGATCGCCGTTCATGCGTCACTCTTTGGGCGTTTTTCTCAAGTTCATGCGATCTGCCATTTTGTCTGCCAATAGAAAATTGTCGAAATTACCTGTTTGGGATGCATTGATCACTCGGAGTTCGAATTTTTCCAAATTTGTCATTTTCTGAGATTGAAATGTGTGACCCCTGAGTGACCCCTGAATTTTTCAAAAGTGGTCGTAGCGCTTTGGGGGTTTAAGCTTTTTTGTTGCAAATTTTGCGCTGAACACGATGCAGCTATTTTTGAGCAGGGTTGACCATGCAGATGGTGAGATGAATGCAAAATAAAGCAAATGTGAGGAATTTGGAATTTGCAGGGTGCAGGCTCAAAAAAAATCGGGCGCATCCACCCTGCTGCGCACAGCAGGCCATACTGTTGTATTTGCCGTCCTCAGAGCATAAGCGATCAAGTTGTTTAGACGCGCAATGGCGCGTACCTTGTATTTTACCAGTGTTGAAAAGAAAGGCAATTGCCGCACACGTCGCCCCGACGCTCCTTCCAAATCTGGGGTTTGATTCCCCGCTCTCGCTCAGGCCGCTGTCGGGCCGTCATCCGCATCGCATTGTAATCATGATGCCCAAAATAAGGAATGCGCACCTTTATCATCCTTTATGCTCTCACATTGAATTGTACGCGCTCAGTACGTGATGCATCCATCAATGCCCTTAATACTGTACAAATGATCCAGACATGCAGAGTCGTGGCTTGGCCATGACCAGCCACGAGCTCGGGCCAAGCATGGCAAAAATAGAATATATAAAAAAAAAAGAGAGTCGCGCGCCGCAGGCGCTGGTTTCACCGGCTCAATGGCCATGCCCTGATCAGCCCCATGTATATGCATGTCGATGGCATTCAATGGATTGAAACAAACGCTCTTGATACCGATCCGAGGTCTTTTCACAATTGATGCAAAGCGGCAATTAATATGTTTTGCCTCAGACACGGAGAGTCTCGACAGCTCTCTCTTACAGCGTTGTTTCTCCGCATCTCACGATACGACACCATTGTCCTTTCACGTTTTGTATAAATAGAGAATCGTTTTACATTTCAATAAACCGTATCTGTTTGCGATTGTATTTCTTGTCCCTTTGTTTTCTTCTCACATTTCTCCACCCACCAATTTTACACATACCTTTGTAGATCATGCCGGGACGCAGTTTTACGGTAGTATCATACTGTATCGGCGGGCAAGAAGACTGTAAAAAAAATTCTGGAAGCACAGCGAGGAGCGAGCCGGCAAAGTCGCTCGACAGCTTGTATTGCTGAGGGACTGTCGTTTTTCAAAGGCAAATAAATGTTGTGCACTTTTCAGTAGTGCAGCTACAGTACTACAGTACTATTACTGCCTGGCATAGTTCGCCAATTCGCAGCAATTGCTGCGGCAAAAAGTCAAAATCCAATCTAAAATATCTATCGCGCTTAGGAGCGCGTCCCAAATCAAATGCATCCGATCTGCAAGAACGGATGTTCACCAATTCGTCAAGAGTCCTCAATCTTCTGCACCTCTTCTCAAGCAATCGCAAGCTTTCTCTCTTTTACATCTCATGTCTACAGTATGATAGCCAACGATCTTGTTTTCTCTCTCTATGGACACTCCTCGTTGCAAGCTCCTCGTGCCCCTCGTCAATGTCCAATGCTCAGCCAGCTCCTTTTATGATACTACAGTATCATAATGCAGTCCTCGATTAGTGAGCATTGAAAAAAGGAGGTCAAGCGTCAAGGACCGATGGGCCTCGACCTCAAGCCCCTTTTTGGTTTTCCAGGTAGGGCAGATGTCTTTCAAATATAAATAGTCTCATAATTCACATACTGTAAGAAAAAAAGGCATATCATGTGCCTCAAAAAACAATTTTATCCCAGTTCTACGTAAGATCCCTTTCCTAGAGCCATTTGGGTGTTTTAACGTTTTACGTACAGTAGAGTGTGATTATGCGCTGGGACCTAACAATCATACTCTAGGATATTGAAAAAACACGCTGTTGCAGACATTATTGATACTGTGCTATACAGCAGTACCAAGGTTGACAATACTCTGCATTGTGTAAAACCATTCATGCAGCAGTACTGTAAATCGGATGAAAATCATACTTTTGCCATGCTAGATGCAACTCTTTGATTGTTTTATGTATCAGATATTCACGCACAACTAAATTTAATTGAAGAACACACATAAAAAAATCTTAAAAACATCAAGCTGACCACACAAATTGTCAGAAAATGGCCATTTGGCGCACAAAGTGCTTATTTATCGGCATTGCTCTTGTCAGTCCACTGAAGACAGAAAAACGCTTGACTCAACGATACAGTAGCTTCATTTGCATAGAAGAAGATGGTCTGATACTGTATGATAGCAAAAGCGGCACGCAAAATGCAAAAACTGAAAACTTGAAAGTTTTTCGTCTAATTTTTCTTTCAATATACTGTTCAAGTTCGACGCAAGCGACAAACTTGGAGCTGCCAAAGCGCGCTTCATGCGCTCCAGGGCACGGTCAATGCAACTGCCAAGCGGGAAAAATGATGGTACTCTAGAAACCCGTCGTGCAAAAGAAATGAAGCCCTGCCTTTTTTTTCTCCCTCTAGATTATTGTGACCAGTGTTCCGTGGATTTCGTCTCCAGAGTCTTCAAAAAATGAATGGTTTATTGAGTTCTGCAGACACCGGACGTGACTGAGGACCAGGCGTCGCGGATGCTGTTGGTGATGTAATTGGCCTTTTCCTCCTCGCTGCTGATGGTTCTAATGCGATGCAGCCAACTGCAGGTGAAACGGCGGCCATTGTTGCGACTCTCGCAGGTGCGCACGGCATTGTAAATGTCACGCACATGGCGCTGCGCGTATTGGCTCATGCGGACGTTTTGCGTGGATGTGAAAATCATGTTGGGCATAAAGGTGCGGGGTGACAGGCCGTACAGTCGTCGAATCTCGGCAATGAAGCCGTCTAAACAGCAAAAAAAAAAAAAAATTGAATGGGCGCGTCGGGGGGGGGTTTGTTTGGCGGTTGATTCCTCTTGAAGCGCGTCATTTTTTTTTTTTTTTTTACCTTGAGGATCATTCAGCTTGTCCATGTGCTCCTCCATGTCGTCGATAGAATCCTCATCCACATGCGTAAAGACAATGACAACAAAGTTCCAAAAGCTTTTGCCCAACAAGGCTTCAAACAGCTGCAGCATCCCTTGAATATAGGCATCTAGTCTGCAATCATAAAAAAAAAGTTGAGACTCCGAGTGATGAGAAGAATTGGAACGTCGAGCGGACACAAACAATCCATGGACGGAACGTCAAGGACCCCGTCTAGATCGATCCCACGCGAACAGGGCATCCACCACGCGCCGGACTGCCCATCCGAAAGCAAGTTTTTTTTTTTTTTTTTGTTTTTTTTTTTTACCGAGTGTCATAAGCATTGAACACCAATAAAAAGGCGCTGACGCCATTCTCAAGCTGTCTAAAATATTTGACCATCTCCTGCACAGTCTGTCGATCATGTCGCATAGAATCGCTCAATCCAGGTGTGTCGATCAAGTGTGCATATCTCGTCCCCGTCACATAGGCCCATGGCCGAATGGCGCCGTCCACATGAAGTGTCGTCGCCTACAAGGAATCAAAAAAAAAGAGTAAGTTTCCCTCGCTCCCCCCTAATTTGTCGCCCAGCAATGGCCATGGAAAACACTGATCCATTTTCCCCGTCGGGTTGCTAGGACCACAATCGTCAGCACTGGCCTGCTTTTTTTTTATCCCTCGCCCCTCGCTCTTCCCCCTTTCTTTTAAATGCTTCTTACCATGGATGAGCCTGTTTCAAAGATCTTGGAGCCTGCAATTGCATTGAGAAGGCTGGATTTGCCTGTGCCGACGGCTCCGAGAGCTGAAACCACAAGAGTATCAGGGCTTGTCGCCTGTGCTGCTAGACTGGCTTCGGTAAGATGTGTATTGGAATGCGTAATCATTTTTCCTCAAGCAAGACGGAGGCGAGAAAAAGGGACAGAAAAAAAAGAGAGAGAGAAAATAGGGGGAGTGTACGCAAACCGTTCCAAAGTCAAACAAACAAAAAAGAAAGCGAGAGAGGAGGAGGAGGAGGAAAAGGGAAATTTTGCTCCAACCCTGATTGAAAAGCGTGTTGACTTTTTGCTCGTGTAACCGGGCGGATGCTTATTTTGGCATCCACAGCGTCCGGTGCTTACTTTGGCAAGCGACGATCGTGACACACCTTCCTATAATCACAAACAAAAGGCAAGTGAGTGGAGCGAAGGAGAGAAACAGATGAGGGGGAAGGGCAACAACTAAAAAAAAAAAAAAAAAATAAAAAGGACGACGTGTGACATCTGCAAGCGCGTTTTCTCCGGCAAAAGGAGCAACCAATGCAGATTCATTCAAAAAAAAAAAGAGCAGCCATTTTGCATTGAATCAGTTGATGAAGAACATCATGTGACAAAAAGAGAATGTTAATGATGCCGTGTGTGTGTCCAAGCAAAAAATAAAAAAAAAAAGGAGGATCAGGGCCTAAAAGGCCAGAAGGTGTTGTCTTTTTTTTTCCCCTTTTTTTATTTCTTTTGAAGCTCCTCTTTCTTTTCTTTTTTTGCTCGCTCCATTTTTTTCATTTCTTCTATGTTTCGCTTGCACCGGCCTGACGTGTTGCACGATAGTTGGGAGGAGCCAGTGCATATGCCTGTGTACGAGGGCCACCTGCACGTTTACACGGACAAGGGCAAGTGGAAACGACACCTTTTCCGATTCGACGGCGTGTCGTTGATATGCTTATCGACGAAAAAAGTCAAGCTGCCGTACACGGTGCGTGTTGACCTGACTGAGCAGGGCCAGTCGTGCCTGTCGCTGACGTCGCCGCTGCTCGCCACGCCCAACAAATCGTATTCGGAGACGCGCACACCAGTCATTGCGTCACACCACCAGCTACATGTATGGTCGGTGCAGCTGACGCACGTGCAATCGATCTCGCTGCTTGCGACAAAGGAAAAGGCGCCGCCATGCTGCTGCATTCGCACCGACGACGATACCACCTATGTATTGAAAGCATCCAAGCGCAAAGATCTCGATCGCTGGCTGTTTGTCCTCACCAAAGCATGGCAATGGCTGCGCAATGCCCCTGTCATGCCAACTTGTTCCTCCACCACACTGCAAACAGCAAATAACCCTGCACAACAGCCCTTTTGCCGCCAACCCCCGCCGCCGCACCCACTGGCTCATCGTTTTCGTGAATCTCAGCATCAAATGCACCCGCCATCTACCACCAATTTGTATCAGCACACACCGCCGCCATCGTTTGAACGCATGATCCCACCGCATGCCATGTCGCGCACACCTCCGACGCCTCCTCCACATCGCTACCCATCATCTACACTGGTCAAATCAAGCAACACACCGCCGCCTCCAGCACCTCCAGCACCGGCAGCCTCCACCGATCAGCATCGTGCATCCATCTTATCGTCAGAAAAAGAGCAATGGATCAACGAATGGCGCGCATGCTTGGAACCCATGGCCCCGGCCGAAGAATTGGACAAAAAAACCCATGAAACGCTTCTCAATGACATGCTGCCGCCCCAGGTATCGTCTCACGAACCAGATCATGCCGCACCATCGCCGTCGCCATCGCCTGCCATGCCGACCGCCGATCTAGACGACAATGACCATCGCCGCCGCTCCTCCATCTCGTTAAAAAAGAAACGCTCCGACGAGGTGAAGAATTGGATGTCCACCACGCACGTGGTCTCCTCCATGTCACCCACCCGCCAAACTCCTCAACAGCAAGGTACAATGAAAAAAAAAGAGGCAAAATCGACCCCACGTGGCTGCTTTTTTTAATACTTTTTTTCTGACGCCTGATTTTTTAATTTTATTTTTTTTTGGTTTCTTTCCTTCTCTTTTCAGATGACCTCAACATCCAATTCTTCCAAGATGCAACGACAACGGACCCAACAAACGGCACAGCCGAGCGATTAAGCCCAAGCAACGATTCGCTGCGTTTTCATGGATCAACCAAGGCCAAGAACGTGCGCATTGTCACATCGTGTGTGGCTCCGGATGGTGACCATGAGGAGCCATCGTTCCAATCGCCTCAATTCACCTTGTCGCCGGAAGATCAGCTCGTCACGCCACTCGATAGCCACTCGCCATTGCGCACGCTCAGCAAGCTCGAATCGGCCGACGACGTGTACAAGCAGTATCGGCGCATGGACGACACGCACCGCGGGAGCCGCATTGTCCTTGGCGGACCGCATCACGCGTCACCCATTGCTTCCGCCGCTGCCAACCATTATACATCGCCCACCGCGCCTCTGTCACCCGTCATTGAGCACCACGGTGCCGTCATTGCACCTGCCATGCCTCGCTACCAGCCACACACCTTGATGGCCACCGCGACAACGAACCCTTTGCCCATGCCTGCCAGCCCAGCAGCCAAGAATGCATCTTCTTCCCCATCTTCATTCCCAGAAAACCATATCCTGCTTGAAAAATCCATCTTACCCCACCCCTCGCCCTCATTGTCGGATCACCCATTGCCTTGATACCTTTTTTAATACTTTTTTCCCCATAAATTGACCCGTTTCTCTCCTTTTTTTTTTTTTGTTGCGTGAATTCATACACTTACGCGTTGAACCTCTATGGGTGCTGGACTGACTGTGTTTTTATTTGAGCTCGTGCGCGCGCGTGTGTTTTAGGTTTGTGGCCTAAAAATATAGCCGACAATAGTCACACGTATCTTTTTTGAATTTGATTTTTAGTTTTTTTTGTGCAATGCTACGACCCAACTCTTTGGTACAGGCACCCCTCGCCCATTTACCCGGGTGCAAAAAGGGCATAAAAATAAACGTGCGGCATTTACAACCGCCATTCAACGTGCGGAAACAAAGAGTCAGGGCCAAAAATGCGCATCGAGGAATGAACTTACACAAAAGACAATGAGCCCCGTTCAAAACCATGGTGCCGCCGCGTTCCCCCCCAAACGTCGCCCTCAAATGATGCCGATAAAACCTTATCGACTGAAATTGAGAATCGCACAGATAAGCTTGCGTCTTTTGTGTGAGGTCCACATTTTTTTTTTTTTGGGCGCAATTGATGAGATGATGGAGGCTATGCCCAAGGTTTGAAAACAGGGCACAGGGAAAACACGCGCGAATCACAAGATGGCGTCTTAATTTTTTTTTTTTTAATTTTGATCATCGTTTTGTATTTTTTTTTTTTTATTTTTTTTTTTTTAATTTTTGTCATCGTTTTTTTTTTTTTTTTTTTTTTTTTTTTGCTTGTAAACAATGATGCGCCATATTTTTTTTTTCTGTGCTGGTTGGCTGGCTTGTCTGGCTTGAGGAAAGTATCATGCCATAGCAACATGCGCGCGCTGATCCCAGGATAAAAAAGGCTAGAGCCATTGGGTGCACATATCAGCGGGGCCGTAAAATGCCATTGATGCCCGCCCGCGGGTCGTCCATGGAAAGCGCAGAGACCATGCAAATTCATAGCGTGGGTAACGGGCACCATTTTGCTATTTGCCTGTGAGGAATGGGCAAGGGCTAAAACAAACAAAAAAAACAAAAAAAAAAGGGGCACTGTCAAGGACGAAAAACGCGAGAATGGCGCGCGCACCCCCACAAAAATCGATGATGTCAGGAATGGTTGCACGCGCCGGCCTGCCGTTTCTCGTGTAAGCTTTTCCTTGGGAGCTGACATGCGCCGCACGCTGCACAGCACGCCATCCAGCACGACGGATGAGCTTTTACCAAGCGCAATTATCATACCTCGCTTGTTGGCTTTTACTGTTGTTCTTGCAAGTGAGCAAAGATTGAGGTCATGCCAATTGAGCGTGGAAACACACATTTGAATTGTCACGTAGCTCACGTGGTGTGATTGTGAGCATTTTCCGCTTTTTTTTTGTGTGTGTGTGTGTTTATGTGTTGCGCGTGTATCTTTTTGATCCAACTGGTGCAAGGAAGATTAAAAACTCTCCTGAATCTCTCTCACGTAAGGGGACGAGGGTGGGATTCCGCTCGTTCAAAGAACCAATTGGCAACCATGGAGCGTCGGTCGGATCAGGTTGGGCATCCAATTCGGCCTTTTTTTTCCTTCATGGACCTAGTCATCGCTCCCCCCACCTCCGACAAAAAGGGGAATCAGTGGGAGACGGGCGATCATGGCGCTTTCCCCATGACCCATAGCAAAATTTGTTTTTTTTTCTTTTAGTCTTTCAAAAAAAAGAACAATGGGGGTGGAAACGTGTGACCTGTCGCATTGCTGATTTGACTCAGATTGAAAATAGGATCTGGATCAGGCACTCTTGGGTGCTCAGAGTGATCGATTGACCGCATGTTGTGCTACACGGACTTTCAACCTTGTTGTTGCCAAAGGATGGCTCTATTTTGTTCGTCTGACAAGGGGCCAAAAAAAAAGAGTGGAATTTGGGCCCGCTTCTTGACATCCTTTTTTTTTTCTTCCTTCTCCTCCTTTTTTTGATTGTATTTTTCTTTTTTACTTTTTGACACATTGCATGGGCAACCAATTATCGAAAAAAGCAAGAAAGCGACTGCTTAAAAAATCACGCACAGGCCAGGACACGTCGTCCAGCGGTAGCAGCTCAGACATGATGCCTATGAATTATGACGACGTGCTCCTGGAAGCGGCACAATATCAGGAACAGCATTACCTGATCAAGCATCTCTTCCAGAGCAACACTAAAGCGCCCATCGACGGATTACTAAGCGTGCCAGGGTCACAATGCCTGGATATTGGCTGCGGCATCACGGCCACATGGATTCAAGGTACCCAAAAACAAAAAGAAGAAAAAAAAGGAGGCTTGTTTTGACGTGGCGGGCTCAATGGATAGTGTGTGGGTGTAAAAGAAAAAGGATGGCGTGCTTGAAGAAAAAAAAAAAAAAGGTTTGCTTTGTTGCGTGTGTGTGTGTGTGTGAAAGAGTCGAAATTGTGGCTTCCCCATTGTGTATTATTACCATTGAGAAGCAAGCGCGCGCGCGCGTGCACGCGGCATGCGGCGCACAAGCGGCAAAGAGACGAGAATGGCGACATCAATGCAATTTGCAAATGTGGGCCCATGTGTGCGTTCCAAAAAAAGAGAGGCATTGTTTTGTTTCTATCCTAACGATGTGCGGCTCATCGCGTTTCCCCTTTTTTTTTTTTTTTTTTGAACCAATAGACATGGCGGCCGAGTATCCCAATGCGCTGTTCACCGGCGTGGACTTGCTCACCGTGGCGAATCAACAGCATATACCCCGAAATTGCGAATTCAAGACGCTCGACATTTTGTGTCCGCTGCTACCGACGCTCGTTCCCGAGTCGTTTGACTTCTATCCTAACGATGTGGGGCTCATCGCGTTTCCCCTTTTTTTTTTTTTTTTTTGAACCAATAGACATGGCGGCCGAGTATCCCAATGCGCTGTTCACCGGCGTGGACTTGCTCACCGTGGCGAATCAACAGCATATACCCCGAAATTGCGAATTCAAGACGCTCGACATTTTGTGTCCGCTGCTACCGACGCTCGTTCCCGAGTCGTTTGACTTTATCTACCAGCGCTTCATGTTCAACACGTATGAAATGAACGATGCGCGCAAGAAAAAGTTTAGAGAATTTGTCCAATTGCTCAAACCAGGCGGATACATCGAATTGGTCGAGCCTGACTTTATCCCGCGACAGGCAGGTCCCAAATACACGTCGCTTTGCTATGCTTGTAAGCTTCCAAAAAAAAAAAATAGAGACAGAGAGCGCGCGCCCACCCATCCACTCATCCAATTTTTTTTCCAATAGTAATCAACCTGGTCGGCACAGAAAAAAAGGAGATTTATCATGGACCTGTGGTGCATCAGTGTCTTGTTGAAATGGCCGATCAATTGCAAGACATTCGAACGGACTACACGTCAATGCCGGTGTGCTGGGGTGGCTACATTGGCAAAATGCTCTACCAGGTAAAAAGAAAAAAAACAACGTGGCTCGCTTGTCACCGATAAAAACAAATGACGTGATGCAATTGAGCTCATTCTAACCTTATTTTTTAAAAAAAGTTTTTCAATGCATTGTTGAAGCAGCTCTCACAAGGGCTTTGGTTGTGGCTCCCTCTGGAAGGCGACTACGATGAAAAAGTCTTTAATAATTACCTGGACAGTGCTTTTAATGAGTGCGTCGAGTACAAGACATACATCAATCTGCATTGGGTCTATGCAAAAAAGTGCGGTGCCCCAACATATTCAACATGAGCGGGCCGTCAGGGGGCCGCCAGGGCCGCCTTGACATGTGATTCATTAAGATTGTGCCATGGGCCTCTCTTTTTTTTTTTTTGCCTCCGCTCGTCTCAATGACCTTATTTTGCCCCCTCTCCCTCTTCCCCGCTAATGCTGTTGATAGATGACGGTGTGTGCTCACCCTTGCTTTTAAAGCGAAAAATAAAGCCAATTGCGCGCAAAAAGGCGTGTTGCAACCCTCAAAACAAAAAAAAACAAAAAAGCCCATTACCACGCGACGAGTCTCGGGAATTGGCCCTGAACGCGCCACGATCTCGTGCGCGGGTGGAGAGGCGCGCGTGTGTACGACACACCACTCTACAGCGCCAGCGAAAGAATGGGGAACATGGCAACCCCTTTTTTTTTGCATGGGCCACGATTTTTATTTTTTGCATGCATCCTTGTTCATTTATGCTGTGGCCGTCTCCTTTTGCTTGTTCCATCCCGACTTTTTTTTTATATGTGCTATTCAATTATTCCATGGGCTTTGGATGGCGATTGGTTGAACCTTATTAAGCAAAAGGTGCAAGCAAGAGGTCTTGCGAGGTCAATTGGACCTTTGCCCCCACCGGCACCAGGGCCAGAGGACTTGGCGTCGCACAAATCGAGCGGGTCGCACAAAAAAAGTGGACACCGCCAAAGACGAAAAAAAAAAGTGCCATCTTGCTCCCTTTTTCTTCTCTCTTCTTTCACCTTCCTTTTTATCTTCGTGTTTTCGTTCTTTTTTTTGCAAACCATGGCAGCAGACGCAGAGCTACGCCAACGAACCAAGCAAGAGAAGCGTCTTTCCGAGTCACTGACTGACTCGGACAGCTCGGCTTATGCTGACCTTGATATGCAACGAGACAAGTCGGTGCGCTACTCGTATGGCCGCACGCCAGACAACAAGGGTAAGGCACGCGCCGCACGCGCAAGCCGTCAATAGGGGACAGTGACAAGGGCAAACGAGCCACGTGAATTCGAGGAGATCAGCCTGTTGGCGATCATCCTCTCAAGGCACCCGGAAAAGACCCTGTTTTTTAATTTTTTGCCCCCTCCCTTTTTGATCTTTTTTTTTTGTTCCCGTTTTAGTCTTCCGTGTGCCTGTGACGCACGAGATGGTGCAGACGCTCATGGATCCCAAAAAGAAAAAGAGCTTTTTTGATTACCTCACTCTCGGCATCATGGGCGTGCAAATCTTTCTTTTCTTTGTGTTGGACACGCGCGTCAAGCAATTCCTGTTCCTGTTCCTTTTTGCCTTTTGGCGCCTGGCGTACAATGCGGGTCTCGGTGTGCTGCTCAAGTATCAAAGCGATTCGCGCGGTCTTGTCGAGCTTGCCAAGCATTTGCAGATCTTTGAACCGGAATCCAAGTGGTATCACTGGTTGCGCCGTCAATTGTCGGCCAAGATGGAGGACGATTATGACTTTGCGGTAAGCCGTTGGCTTGATGGCATGGATATGGATGGCCATTCGAATTTTTCTTTGTGTTCCATGAAAAAAGTGCTGGGTTCTCATTTTTTTTTTTTTTTTGTAATTGACATGCGATCATGCGATCAGACGACCCCCATTGAGTACAACACCTGGCTGCTTTACCGTCAATTGGTCGATGTGATCCTGATGAACGACTTTACGACGTACCTGTGCTTTGCGCTCTCTTGGTTCAACACCACACCCCATTCGAGCTTCATCATGGCCGATGGCTTGCGCTGGGTTGGTGGCATCTTCCTCATCGTCTTCAATGTGTGGGTCAAGCTCGACGCGCAGCGTGTCGTCAAGGACTTTGCTTGGTGTATGTGAATCTTTTTTTTTCAAAAAAAAAAAGAAAAGTCGAGCTCAATGCCTTTTTCTTTCTTTTTAGACTGGGGCGATTTCTTCTTTTTGATTGAGCAATCGCTCACGTTTGATGGCGTGTTTGAAATGGCGCCTCATCCCATGTACTCGGTCGGCTATTGCGGCTACTATGGTATTTCTTTGCTGTGCGCGAGCTACACGGTCCTGTTTGTCAGCTTGGCGGCGCATGCTCTTCAATTCGTTTTCCTGATCTATGTGGAGAATCCTCGTAAGGCACACACATTTGGCGTCAATGGCATGAACAGCGCTCTGAAAGCTTGTTTTTTCTCTTTTCTTTTTTTTTTCCCTCCCATTTCGTAGACATTGAAAAGACGTACAACCCGCCCACGGCGCCCAAGCGCCAAGCGCCCACGCGTGCCGCGGATGAGGATGACAAGGAAGAGGCCACGCAGCAAGCCGATCTGTCGACGGCGTATTTCCGACGCGACCTTATTGTTTTCAAGAACTTTGACTTTTTCCGCTCGACGGATTTGGTGTCGTTTGTCATCATGACGTATGCCGTGCTCTTGCCTTTGCTCCTGCCCCAGCGTGCAGGCATTGCCGTCGCCGTTGGCCAGGCTTTCTTTTGGCGCATTGTCCATTCCTATGGTCTCGGCGCGTTGCTTCGTCTACAGTCCCAGCGCAAGTTCTTCACGCGTCACTTTGTAAAGTGGGGCGGCGGTGTCCAGGAAGCGTTCCAGAATTGGAAGAGGTAAATCAAGAAAAAGTCGCAGAATCGACCAAAAATGCTTATTTCCTCCTTTTTTTTTTAAAAAAAAAATAGCATCTACAACCTGTCCCTGTGCATGACCTACATCAGCTTCATCGTGGCCGCCTGGAAAATGTACTCGTTGCCTCTCAATTGGACCTATGGCACCACGTTGCTGCGCCATACGATGGGTGTCGTAAGTTTTCTTTTTTTTTTGTTTTTTGTTTTTTTTTTTTTTGACACGTTCAGGCAATCCAAGGATGCAATTGGGGTCTCACACATTGTTTTCTCTTCTTTTCGCGACATTAGTCGTTCATTGCTCTTCACGTCTGGACATCGGCCTCCATTTACGAGGCATTGGGCGACTTTGGCTGGTTCTATGGCGATTTCTTCATTGACGACCACCCATCCGAGCTCTTGTACACTGGCATTTACCGCTTCCTCAACAATCCCGAAAAGGTACGACGCGCGGCTATTTCAAGAGGAATTGGGCGCTCACAGTCTCTTTTTTTTTTTTCGTCAGATCATGGGCCATGCTGCATTCTGGGGCATCACACTGATTGCCAATAGCAAGGCCATTTACGCGCTCGCTCTGTTCTCGCAGCTGTCCAGCTTTTTGTTCATCCGTTACGTCGAGTCGTAAGTGTCCATGGGTTGATCTCGTAACATTGTGTAGCTCATACGCGTCTTTTTCTATTTTTTTTTTAGTCCTCATATGCGCAAGCTGTATGGCGACCAGATCCGCAAGGAGGCTGGTCTGACCAAGACGCTGAAATCGGCGGCCATTTCGATTCCCAAGAACATTCCTGACAAGTTGCAACAAGAGGTTGCCAAGTTGATTCGCGAGAAGCAAGAGATCAAGTCTGCGGTGAACACGACCAAGAACGTGGAGCGCATGGTCAAGGAGACGGTTGAAAAGGTAGAAAAGGCCATGGAGGAGACCAAGACGGTGATGGCGGATCTCATGGATGCGGCACGCCCAAGACTGCAAGAGATGCTGTTGGAGACGCGCACGATGCTGCAAACCCAGCGTGCGCGCCTGATCCCACAGGTCGTGAACATTGAGATGTACGATCTGTCAAAGTACTCGATCAAGCAAAAGCAAGCGCAATATGAGCTTGGCCAGGCTATCTCGTGCTATTGGGAAGCACCGCGTGTGCACGGCGACCGCGATTGGGTCGGCATCTACCGCGTCAACAGCAACAAGAACAAGCGCGTCACCAACATTAGTTCGCGCGGCCTGTGGAAGTGGTCCAATGGCGCTTCCGGTGTGTTTGCCAGCAAAAATAATAGTTCCCTAAAGTCCTCGCTTGCCTCTTTGCCCACGCTCTCCCCCTCGACGGGCTCCCTCGTCGACGACGATCGTTCTACCGTCGAATCCAACGACGACACACCTCTGGACACGCGCCCACCCTCGTCGGCATCGGCCGACGATGACTTGGACCGTGGCGAATTGCGTCTCGGCGGCAATTGTATCCCATGGGAGCCAGGCATGTACGAATTGCGATACCATCACGACGGAAAGCACAATGTAATGGCCTGCAGCGACCCATTCGAGATTGTCGCGCCCAAACCAAAAGACGCGTCAGACATTGAAAACGTCCAGCGCCAGATCCTACGCTTGGTACAAAACGCCTTGGACAATGACCCCGACATCATGCCCGTCGCACCCACCGACGAGTTCATAGGCATCAACGAGAGGGAGGCAAGGCACATTGTCGCCGTCATCAAGCGCCTCTACGGCGTCGAATTCGCGTGGGAAGTCGTCAAAATCGACAATTCCGTCGCACGACTAGCCAAACGCGTGCAAATCGGTGTCGACGCCCTCTCGCCGTTCCCAACATCCCAAAAACCAAAAAAGGACACGGTCGGTGCCTGTACGCCCACCATGCCCGTCATCGCCACCGACGCCCTTTGAGAAATATCCTTTTCTCTTCCTTTGTCCATAGTGAAATTACAAATATACGCTTCAATCAATAAAGAAAAAAGCTCCCCTGTTGATTTCTTTTTTCTGAAATTCATCCATCGTGTCCTATTGGAGACCATTTGAACAAGTTTTTCGGGAGCCGTTTAGCAATTGTTTGATTTTAGCAAAAGGACCACTTGCAACTTACCAGCGAGGCACTGCAAACGCCGCGAAACGGGTCCCAACGTGAAAAGGTACACTCAATCCCCCTAGTGGAAATTGGTTTGAGGCTGCCATGGGTCATTCTTCAAGAGACGTTTGGCAATTGTTTGATTTTAGCAAAATGTCCATTTGCAACTCGCCAACGAGGCATTGCAAACGCCGCGAAACGCGTTCACGTGAAGCGGCACACTCAACCCCCCTAGTGGAAATTGCTTTGCGGCTTCCGTGGGTCATTTTGCGCGCGGTACATTCAAATAAAAAAATGAGCCATTTCGGGCCCCCGAGAAGAAATCCAAAACTTGGGTTCGCAGAATCGCACCAAACTTGCACACAAAATGCATCGCATGGTGAAACGACGGAAAAAGCCAAAAGGGGGCGGGATCTACCTGGTCGTTGACGAGTAATGCACGATTTTAGTTTAAATTTCAACGCCGAATTGCACGGGAAGAACGCGTCCATCGACACGCACTGACGCGCCCACTGGCAAGAAGCACCCCAGGGACATGTATTTGACCAGAAATAGATGCGTGTCACTAGACGTCTGACGCGGTTTTTCGCACGTCGAAAAATCACTATGATTTTAAAACCATGTCAAAGACGCCAAAAAATAACTTTCTTCATGGATCACCGATGGCCACGTACGCAGCGGGCCACGCTCTTTCTAATCATGCGTATTTCTCGGAGGTACTTGCACTTTTCATTGAGTTAACCTTGACACGAAAATAAACCTCAAAACGCTATTTGCTTCGGAACTGGCTAATGGACCCGCGGTTTTTATTGCACTTCAGCTGGTAAAGATAGAGTGTTCACATAATTGTGTGCTTGGCGTGCCGATCTGAGGACCTAAATTTCACAATTTTCCGCAAGTCGACTGTCCCCCTTGGAAAATCTGCCATTTTCGAAACTCGTCACTGTGCGCTTCTCTAGTGGTCACAGAGACTTGGGAGTGGGCTTATTCGAACGAAGAGACTTGGCTTTATTGATTCAATGAGAAAATTTACCTGCAAGAAATACGTTTATCGAAAAGCAAGCAAAAATCAATCAAAATGGTCCAATTGCGATTTTCTCGGCAAACACTTGATTGATATGCCGTTTAACAACATTGCTCAGCACGCGGGTCGACAAAGGAACCAAGTCTTGGCTGCAAGGATTTTCCCATATCAATTCAGATCGTTGGAAACACGTATTAAAAAGAAAAAAAGACGTCCACTCAAGATTTCTCGTGCTGCAGTGATCTGATGACTCTCAAACCTAGACCAACAGGCCTGCCGTGCGCATTGAAAGTACTCAAACAAAAGTTGAATTGTCGATTTCTGTCATTGGAAGAACAAATGGCAGAAATGGCCCATTTGAAATTTTAGGCGTGATCTTGCGCTTTTGACTGCAATTTCATTCAACTATTTCCAACCTTGTAGGGATGGCAGACACCAATGCGGCACCAGACAAAGAAACAATCCTTACGGAATCCAAACATATCGTCTTAATTTTTAGAAAATAACGTGAAATGTCGAAAATTTCAATCAATAGCTGAATGGCCAAGATATGATAACTTCTTGCATTGCGTGAGTGCTACTGGCGAATAAGCAGTGAGTAAGGTTACAAAGCGTGCCAATTATTTCCTCGATGATTCTTCGTTGCGCGATTTTATTGTTTTTTTTTTCTATTCATTGCGCACCGTCTTGGTGCAAAAGTAGGTGCACACAAGCGGGATGGCATTTGATGAGCAAATCCAAGGAACAGCGACGATCGAAGGTTGGTTTCAGTGATTACGGGCGCGCAGCTGATGTTTTTCTACACCTTGGCTCAGCTTTCTTTTTTTTTGAAAAAGTTCCATTATTCCTCTACCGTCGTTTTGACCAATGCCGGTTCAAATCATCCAATTATGTACCTTTTTAGGTCCACTATAGCGCCATTGTGAAAAAAAAAAGTCAAAAAAAAAAAAAAAAAAAAAAAAAAAAAAAACCACGAATCCAAGGTGTGTCGGATTTTGGCTGTTTTTGGGCAGGGCGAAAAAGAGGGCGGGCTCTCATTTGCGGACCCTCTGTTTCACTTTTAGGTGACACAATTCATGCCCCCTGGCAAATGCAGAAAAGAAAAAAAATCGTACAAATCCCCTGTTGATTACGTTTTTTTTCTTTTGTTCTCTTTTTTTAAAGCAAAAGGGACAAACCTGCAACCATTGCTCACCGACCATGAAATTCTCGCATTCGTTGATCATCAATGCGGTGCCGGATTGGCTGCAGTATTACATCGAGTGCGTAAAAAAAAAAAAATAAGAAAAAAAGACATGGAAGCCTAGGCACTGACCTTTTTTTTTTTTTTATAAAGCTATGATCATTTAAAAAAGATTGTGTACCAGATTGAACGAATCAAGGTGCTCCAGCGACAGCCTGCGAATGATTCCGAGAAGCAGGGCCATGGGGATGAGGCGGCGGCGGCGGCGGGTTTGACGGAGACCATCAATGATGACGACGCGATGTTCTTGACGGAATTGGACAAGCAACTGGACAAGATCATCTCGTTTTATACGTCAAAGTCGCGTGAGATTCTGGACGACGCGAGCACGTTGCGCGAGCAATTCGACGATTTTGGCGTAGCGATGCCTGCGATTCCAACGACGGCGGCAGCCACCATGTCCACCACGGATGATCTCGATCGACGAGCAAGCTACGCGTCAAACAGTCTCGTGAAGCTGGATTCCATCCTGGCCGGCAACGCGCCGTCATCCATTGTCTCTGAGCCTGACGACCAAGGCGTGCCAAGGCGTCGAAGCACGTTTTCGTCCATTCAGGGCCCCCATGGCGCGCAATCGCCGGCGCAGCCGCCTGCCCAGTACACGTCGTCGCCCACAACCATCATTTTGGAGGCAACAGCGCCCGGCGGCGAAGAACAGACCGTGCATCATCGCCACACAAGCATGGCCAGCCACGTGGGAACGGATTTGCAGCGTCGCCGGTCCGTGGCCATCGAGGATCAGGTCAAGCATCCGTTCTGGGAGCACCGCCGCGCGTCCATCCCGCCGCCAGGATCCGCAAAGGACATGGAAAAGTTCAACCAATACCAAAATTTCCGCGCGCGATGTGCCACCACCTACATCAATCTTGCCGAGCTCAAATCGTACGTCGAAACCAACGAAACTGGCTTCCGCAAGATCCTTAAAAAGTGGGACAAGGTCACAGGCTCCAATTTGAAGCATGCGTACTTTGAAAAGATCGTCATGACCTCCGAGGTACAAAAAGAAAAACAAGAAAAAAAAAAAAGAGAAAATATTGACATTTATCTCTTTTTTTTTTATAGCCATTTTTGGAGCAGAATCTGGCCGAGACCAACAAGGCCATGAACTTGGTGTGTGCCATGTATGCGGCGGTGTTTACGCGCGGCGACACGCACGCGGCCGAGAGCGAATTGAAGCTGCATATGCGCGATCACATCACGTTTGAGCGCACGACCGTGTGGAAGGACATGGTTGGCAAGGAGAGACTCACGTTGGATGCGCATGCCGCCGAAGCGGTGCCTGGCTACAAATTGCCCTTTGACATGTTCCTTTCGCGGCGTGCGATCAAAAATTTCTTGTTTTTGTGTGTCGCCGTCATCTTTTACGCCGTGTTCATGTCCATTGATGTTCTCGGTGACGAGGCCGCGTCCAAATGCCTGGCCCTGTTGCTGCTGGCCGCCCTCATGTGGGCATTCGAGGTAAAAAATTGATGAAAAAAGGAAAAAGAGAAGAGGAAATTGGCTCATTTTTGCTGGTTTTTATTTTTATTTTTAATCAGTGCATCCCGCTTTACGCGACGGCATACCTGATGCCGCTGCTGATTCCGCCCATGTACATCATCAAGCAGAATGGGGTGCTTGTGGATGCTGGAACGGCGTCCAAGTTGGTGTTCCAGAGCATGTTTAGCGGTACGATCATGGTGCTGCTGGGCGGGTTTGCCATTGCCGCCGCATTGAGCAAATATGGCGTAGCCAAGGCATTCGCGTCGGTTGTCCTGTCACACGCAGGCACGCGTCCCGCTTATGTGATTCTTGTCGTCATGTACCTCGCCGCTTTTCTTTCCATGTGGATCAGCAATGTCGCGACGCCCGTCCTCTGCTTTTCACTTGTCCAGGTACAGTCATCCATCCAAAAAAAAAAAAAAAAAAAAAAAAAAAGAGGAAACCACAAAAAAAAAGGGACAATTGGCTCATTTCTCTCTTTAAACTATAGCCAATTTTGCGCACGTTGCCGCCCATGTCGACCATGGGCCCTGCACTGATCTTGGGCATTGCGCTTGGCAGTTGCATTGGCGGACTGACGTCGCCGATTTCGTCGCCGCAAAACATCATCACGCTGGAGCACCTTGTGCCCAACATTGGGTGGGAATGGCTCAGCTTCTCAATACCAATTGCCATCATCACCATCATCACGACATGGGGCATGATTCTAGTGTATTTCAAGCCGTGGCGCGGCACCCCGCGACTCAACACGGTGCGCCAGCAGGAATTGAGCTGGCCAAACTTTGACCAGGTGTACGTGACAGCCGTCTGTCTCGTGACCATCGCGCTCTGGTGCTCGGAATCCGCCCTCGCCAGCTTTTGGGGCGACACCGGCGTCATTGCCGCCTTGCCCATCGTCCTCTTGTTCGGCACAGGCCACCTCACAAAGACAGACCTCAACAACTTTTTGTGGAGCGTCGTGGTCCTTGCCCAAGGTGGCATGGCCCTTGGCTTTGTAAAGTTTTTGTGTTTTTTTTTTTTGGTTTTTTTTTTTTTTACGCACGGCACTGACTCCTTTTTTTTTTCCTGCGATCAGGCCGTGCAATACTCGGGTCTGCTGGACATCATTGGCAATCGCATTGCCGAGGGCGTGCAACACATGCAGCCATTGGCCATTGTGTTCATTTTTGGCTTCATTGTGCTCGTGTTTGCCACGTTTGTGTCGCACACCGTCGCGGCACTCATCATCATCCCCATCGTGCAGCAAGTCGGCAACCAGCTCCACCCCGTCGAGTCCAATCTGCTTGTCACTGTCACCGGTCTTGTGTAAAAAAAAAAAAAAAAAAAAAAAAGAGAGAAAAAAATAACCAAGGAAAAGAGCAATACATCGATATTGACCCTTCTCTTTTTGTTTCTAGTGGCCATGGGCCTGTAAGTCACGTTGCACGGCTGCGCACGCGCGGTGCCAGGATTGCATGGTGGCCCAATTTCTGATGATTTTCTGTTTTTTTTCTTTTTAGGTCGGTGAGTGGTTTCCCCAACATGTCGGCATCGATGCTAGAAGATCCTACGGGCAAGCCGTACCTGCGAACCAAGGATTTCATCCTGTGTGGTGTGCCTGCATCCATCATTGCGGCCGTCATTACGATTTTGCTTGGCTATGGCATTGTTGGCGCCATCATCACAGAGCCCGCGGGATAATTACATCATAGAACAATGACGAAAAAAAATACAAATTATTTAATAATAATGACAGTGGTGGGTAAATGGTTATGTAAAAGGACTGGAATGGGGGAGAGGATGAAAAAAAGATATACGTATCTATTTGTGATTTTGCGGCGCAGATTCATTGGCAGGCGTGTGGTAGGGGATGGAGATGATGGAAGTGGACGACGATTGCGGCATGGTGTCGTCAGTGGGCGGCTGCGTGTGCTTTGTCATGTCGCTGTCCTTGGACGTGGGCAATGCATTGCCTGTCGCATAGTCGCGCTGCGACTTCCAATTGTACGGGATCAATTTGACGGCGGTCACACACTCCTTGCACCAGTCCTTGAGACCGAGACGCTGCATGGACAGCAAGATGGCGCACGCAAGGCCCGCAAGGAAGCCAATGCCCGCATTGGAAAACGCAACCATGCTGCCGGCCGTCACAAGCATCGACACCCACTTTTCCTTCTTTTTCAGTGGATCCGTCTCACCGGCCACAACGGCATTCGCCGCAAATGCGAGCTAAAAATAAAAAAAGAACGCGTCAGATGAACGCGTCAATTGGCCTCGTTTTCTTAAAAAAATTACCTCAATGGCCGACGTGAAGAGCATGACGGCAAGAAGCGACTTTGGAAACAGGTTCAGCAGGCCAAGCAACGAGCTGCCAAACAGGATACCCAGCAACAACTTGCACAGGCCAAGAATAATGACCGACACCTCGGAACGTGCGCCAAATCGATATTGACCCGCAAGACCACCGGCACCGTGACTTTAAAAGAAAGGATCAGCAACACATCAGACACTCATTCACACCATTTTTACCAGACGGGCATGGCGCCAAACCAGCAATGGATGAGGTTCATGAGGCCAACACTGATGGAAATGTCCATGATGCCCGAGTGCTTGTCCGGGAACAGATCATCGATGAGTGCCGCAAGGCCAATGACGGAATTGAGCACCGTCAGAGGCACCTGGCCGAGACCCGCATTGACAAACCCATTGGAAAAGTCGGACCCCGTAGGATGGATCACCGTGTCCGGGTAATATCCGCCGATTTGCGGCCGTGGCACATTGGTCGCCGACCCGGCATACATGCGGATAAAGGCAAAGACGACGCCAAGAAGAAACAGAATCAGCGCGCTCGGAATGCGCGTGTTGTAGCATGAAAACACGAACAAAAACGCAAGCAGCACCCACACATAATTGTCGGCCCACTCGTCATTTGCCGCGTGCATCTGCCACGTCAGGTTCGCGCACAGCTTGTACGCCGTCTGGATCAACGAGAACCCCGTGCCCATCTGGATGCCTACCCCCATCATCCATTCAAGAAGGTGAGATGGCCACAATGCACATAAAAAAATAAAAAAAGATCGGGCTTTTTACCTCGGATCACGGCAATGGGCGTATAATTGCCAACGAGATTGATGGTCCTAGTTACACCAAGTACCACCACGAATGCTCCCACGCCTACAAATCGGGAGCGTCAGGCCCTCGCCCTTTTTATCTGATGGATCCCCATTTTCATTGTTTCCGCTTTTTTTTTTTTATCATACCAATGCCGGCCGCCATGTTCTCGGCCAAGGACATCTTGCTGGCAAGGACCACGGCGGAAATGGCTAGTGGGCAAAAAGAGAGAAAAAAACAAGAGGCGTCAATGCTTTGTTCAAAAAAAAAAATAAAAATTGCGCACACCCGCGTGCGCGTTGTGGTGCAAGAGCACGTCACCTGGCCTCGCGCATTTCTCTTTTTTCGTACCTTTCATCGGCTGGACGCACATGGGCACCTGGAAAAACAAGCCCGAGATGATGTTCCAAATGCCCGCAAACCAGAGTGTGGACGTCAAGTTGATCTGGCCGCCAATCGCAAGCGAAATCATGATGGGCAAGAACGTGCCCAGATCACCAAAGCTGCCAGAGAGCTAATCAATGGCCATCAAAAAAAAAAGTGCCTTTTAGCATTGGCCATGGACCCCCAGGGAAAAAAAAAAAAAAAAACCGAAAATCCGGCCATCTGCGTGAAACACAAAGAAACCCACGCGCCTTACCTCGTGTAAATTGAGGTTGTTCCTGATGCGTTCAGCGCGTTTGCGAAGGTAATTCATGGACAATGGCTTGCGACAAGGGCGAGCAGGTGAGGGGGAGAAGACAGGAGTGAAACAAATTGACCTGGCTTGGGCCAGTGCCTTTTTATTTCTTTTGGCGGAGCCAGACATTTTTTTAAAGTTATCACTTGTGTCACTCAGATGCCCGAAAGCGCGCTTCGCCAGATCAGGATCTTTTTTTGTGCTTATCACACGCACGCAAAAGAGCAATGACACATTATCGCGCCATAAAAGTACAAAAATTCAAGCTTCTGCTCCCGGCTATCTTGTCCATAGCAAACAATGGCAGCCCACCGATTGGATGCGCAGTCGTAAAGGGGCAAGATAATGGTTTTGCGAGAAAGATTAGCCGTCCATTTTCGAATAACAAACATTTGCAAGTCAATGATTGGCACAAATGCACGCACACGCACATACACCATTGCTTGGCAAGAGACGTACACAGACACACAATGGCAATGGCAACATACAGAGATGACAGGGAAGAGGGGGCCGCACACGGGAAAAAAATGCGTTTTGCGTGAAACACGAGCATGACGACGCGTGGTCAGGTGCTTGGGCCTCTATGTCGTCTGGTCCTCAGTCAATTTCAGTTTGGAGCCAGTAAGATGTTGAGAATAGATAGGCAATTGACATTTCTGCCAGACATGGCGCGCAATTTGGCCGATACTTTGTGTCTAGCGAGCGATAAAAGTTGCCTACAGGGCCACAAATGAAGGCCAAAGGAGAAAGCCAGGGCACTGGGACGCGCGAAAGGCAACGTTCTGGACCCCCAGAATAGCGGCACGCTCTTCATCTTGATGTTTTTTGCAGTTTTCGGCAGAGTGTCACACGGAAAGGATCGTCTTTTCCTCCTCAGTGTTCTTGTCCCTGCTCTCCAGTTTACGTGGGATCAGATGCCGACGCTTTGTCAAGGAGCAATTGCCTCGAAAAAACGACATTACCCTCATTTTCAGCAAATCACGTTGTAACTCGCAAAACCGGGTAATTGCTCTGCTCTGAAAAGCAACCTGCCATGAAATGCAAGAGCCAGAAACCCCAGAGGGCTTGTTTTGCAGCGCATCGCAAAGCGTCGAGACGCGCTACTCGCAAAATCATATTGTAGCGTCGGCGAGCTCCAAAACCAAAATCGAAATTTCAGGTCTCCAGAATTCTGCCAAACTTACACAAAAGATGCATCGTATGGTGGAACGACGAAAAATGCTTAAAAGGGGTGGGGTCCCTCTGGTCGTTGACAAGCAATTGGTGATTTTAGTATAAATTTCAATGCCGAATTGCACTGGAAGAACGCGTCTATCGAGCTGCGTTGATGCGTCCGTTAGCAAGAAACACGCCAGGTGCGTGGATCTGAATAGGGACAGGCGCGTTTCATTCCACGTCTGACGCGGTTTATCACGCGTCGAGGAATCACAATGATTTTAAAACCGTGTCAAAACCGTTAAAAGCTCTCGTTTTTTATTGATCATTCATGTGGACGTACACAGCGAGCCACGTTCTTTCTGATAGTTGCGCTGCGGCCAATCTTCGTTGACTTTGTCTTGAGATGAAAAATCGCAGCTTTTTGCGCTTTACGCGACAACCAGTGCATGGACCCCTGATTTTTATTGCGTTCCGGCCGGTGAATGAGTGGGTCGTGCCATGTGGTTGAATGGCATGGCGATCCGTGGGCTTGAATTCCACTCTTTTCAAATTGCCCACTGTGCCCCTGATAAAATCCGTCATTTTGACAATGGCTGAAGGAGAAAACCTGAGAGCAAAAGGCTCAAAGAGTGAGCACCCTTGGAATGTTCCAATTCATTGACATGCAACGAAAATACTATAAAAAGGCACTATTTGTGAACTTTTTGTCAACTCGCCCAATTGATTGTTCTTTTTATTGCGTAACATGAATCCAGGAGATGGCTCAGCCATGTTCCAAATGAATAAAATGATGATTTGGTTGTGACCTTGTCGAGTTGGCTAATAAAAAAGTGTCTCTGTTGCCATCATTCCCTGCAAATTACAGGAGGTTCCTAAGCGATTGCCGGTGAAATCTTGGTATGAACGAGGCCCTGCCTCCACCCACCCTTGATGCCAACTTCCAAGCCCAATTAACCGAGCAAACGGGCATGAAATTCATGAAGTTGCCTGAAATTGGAGGCTTCTTTTTTTTTTATCCTGCACGTGCGTGGCCTGCTTGCTCTCGATTGCGCGCAGCCACCCCTTGGACGTCATGTGCCATGCACACGAACAAGGTTAGCCGGCAGGAGGGCTCCTTCAGGGGGGAAATATGCGGGGGATGACGTTCAAATGTGGTGCATGATGGCGCATGCCAATTGGGGGCGGCGGGCGCATTGCATGTTGCATGCATCGAAGTGGATAGTTCCCTGATTTCTGATACGATGACATCATTTGTTTTATTTGAAAAAAGATTAAAAATAAGAAATACAAAAAAGGGATCAAGTTAGCTCATATGGTATTCATGGGGTATGTCCTGGTTGTGCTCCAAGGTGCTGGCCATGTAGCCCATGAAGCGGTCGCCGTACAGGGAGGGCTTGACGGCGGAGATGGCGTTCTTGTCCTGGGTCAGCGACTTGAACAGATGCTCCGTCTTTTTCTTGGTATCGTAAGGCGTGAGGATGTCGATGATGCCCATGAAATAGAGGAGATTCGTGGGACGGTCGTGCTCGTCGGTGGCCTGGAAGCCGCCCTCGTCCGAGTAAAACACGCAATTGCGACGTCTATTAAAGAAATGAGCAACCGTGGGCATCAAAAGCGGCCACTTTTTTGACTTACTCTTCCGGATCTTCGGGCAATTGCGACACGTCGACCTTATCGGGATTGGTCTGGGCAATGGCCTTGCGGACGACTTGGGCCTTGCTTTGACGGCGCTTCATCAATGTTGCTTGGCGCTCGACGGTGCGCGTATCGGGCTAATGAAAAAAAAAAAAAGGAATCAGACACGCGTCGCAAAATCAAAAAAAAAGGGGGGTTTACCTGGAACGCGTGCAAAGTGGAATCACGGACATTGTCCTTGTTGCCACGCAGCATGTCGTGGATGCCAATCAACAAGCTATAATCCATGATGTTCAAGTGGACCAGCAACTATAAAAAGCAAAATTGGGCTGAGTTGAGAAGATGCGGGGGGCGAGGAAAGCGCAAATCACGTGTTTTGCTGCTTATTTTACCCTGACGTCGCGCACCAATTGCTTGATGAAGAGCTCTCGCTTGCGAGGCCCAAGCTTCAATTTGCGCTTGCGCGCTTCCCAATTGAGATCCTTCATGACGGCGGAGGGATTCTTTCTGACTTCCTCTTCGGGCAGCAGACGACCGATGGTGGAACCCTAGCGCCAAGAACGAAGCAAAAAAAGGGTAAGCGCGCACGTTTTTAGCGGGATTTTTCTTTTTCTTGGGACACTTTTTTTTTTTTACCTTTAGATCATAAGTTTCATGCACATCCTTGTTGGGTGGGAACACGTTGCCCATGACGACGAAATGGATCTTGCGGCTGCGTGGCAGCTTTACGCGATGCAAGCCATAGTAACGGCACAATAGGGTATTGGGGTTGTTCATGACGTGCTAAAATCAAAAAAAAATTGTGGGGGAAGGATGAGAAACAGGGGCTAAGCAAAAATTCTTGGTTGGGATTGTAACTTTCTTACATCATGGTATTGCTCGAGAATCTTGCGCATGAATTTGTGCTCGGTGTGGTGGATGGTTTTGATAATAAAACGATAATCCTTGGAATAGTAAAAGAAGCTGCCACTCTTGCCAGGAGAGCCCAATTCCGACAGAATGTACTTGTTGGTCAGCGAGATCTAAATGGCAAATGGGAAATGAGAAAGAATGAGTAAAACGATAAAAAAAAATCAAAAAAAAAGCGCAATTCGTACCAGGTAATCGGCCGGATCAATGCCAAATTGTTGACGCAGATGGCGAAAGACCCAAGGCGCATAATCCTTGAATTTGAAATCGTACTTTGCGCCGGGCGTCAATTCGTCACCGGTGCTGCATGTGAAAAAAAAAAAAAAAAAAAAAAAAAAAAAAAAAAAAAAAAAAAAAAAAAAAAAGTGTAAAATGGGGTGAGAATGAGGGGGAACACTTGATTTTTTTTTGTCTCCTTTTTTTTTTTTTTGTCAACTTTACACATCAAAAGACAATTTGTGTGCAGCGGAAAAGTCTTCAGGGGCCAATGGGCGATCGATTTTTGCAGAGACGCGGCCGACGGCGATGCGGATGCCCGTGAGCATATTGTACATGAGGACATAATTCTGATGGCCCTCTGCGATGCGTGTGCCAATCATGACACGGTCGTCGTCTTCGTCGTCCTTGCGGCGGCGCGACAGGCGCTTGAATGCCTTGCGTCGTGCCGTCAATTCCTTTTGGAATTCTTCCGACACCTCGAGCACGGGCTTCTTTTTGGGTTTCGTGGACAATGTGTGTCCCGTCGTGTTGTGGCGCGTGAGTGTCGATGTGGATTCGGTGCGCGTGAGGGCCGCCGACGCGGCACCAGCAGCGGGATGCGCCGTGGACGACGTGGCCGTCTCAATGGACGGCAATCCGGCCGACGTCTCACGACGGCGTTGCAACAATGCGGCGTCGTGCGTCGAATGGCGCTTGTAAAACATGGTGTCAAAATGCTTTAGCGTGTTTTCGTGGTGCTGCTCGATAAGACGCGCCTGGTTGGACGGCACGGGCGTCGTCGGAGGCGAAAGCTCGAGCGAGTCGTCGGTCAGTTCCACGGGCGAAGCAGGCATATCATCTTGCTCAGGCATAACACGGTGGTTCGTCACCGCCAAAGGCGCCGCCGCCATGGGTTGCTCGTGCCGCTCCATGTATGCCGATTTCATCGGGTCGTACGCCCTTTCTACAGAGACTTCCATTATAAAATAAAAAGCCTAAAAACAGACAACGACGAGAAAATAAAAAAGACAACGAGGAGAGAAAAAAAGAGAAAGAAGCTTTGGCAAAAAAAAAAAGAGGGGGGGCGCCGAACCTATAAATATTTCGGCCAGTATCGGATTTCGAAACACAAAGGCTGCAAAATTGCCTTTTTCAAATCGACACTTTTTGGTGTCACCTGGCCAAAATCGTCTCTAAATGCACATGTTTGATCGCAGCCCTTTTTTTTTTTTTTGTCTCCAGCCATTCATTCCTCTCTTTTCCTTCTCTTTTTCCGAGAATTGTGCTAAAAATTAAAAAAAAAAATAAGAATTGAAAGGGTCCATTGACAAAATAAAAAAGTGTGAGAGCCCAATTGCTTTTTTATTTTTTAAAAAAAAAGGGCATCCTTTGGGCAAGTAGGACAAAAAGGGCCAGGATGCTTGCGATTGGCTCCGCCCATTTTGTTACAGAAAAAAAAAAAGCGGATGGGTTGCCATTTTCTCTTTTTTTTTTCACTCGTCTTTTCTTTTTTTTAATATCTTTTTTTTTTTTTTTTTACTCTTTTACACTTTATATGGAAAAGGACGAGGCGCCTCTTAGTATTGACACGCAGGCTGCGACGGACGCGACACGTGCACAGAGCATTGCACACCTGTATTCCAAGTTGGGGACGATGAGCAAGGATGGAGCGTCACCAGTTGCGGAAGCCAAGTTCATCCCTCTTCCGGCGTCGCTGCCCATGTCGCCGAGCTCATCAACGCCTGGGGGCGGTGGTGCGCGATCATCTGTGTCTGTGGCATCGTTCCACAGCAGCAGCAATGTCAGCAATGGCAGCAGCAATGCCATGGTGACGCCGCCACCCACGTCGCAGGAGGCATGCGCGTGTCGGCACATCCTGGTGTCGATGGATTCGCGGCAGTGCGCTCTGTGCGACAATGTGATACCCGTGATGGACGCCCTGTTGAACGAACGCGATACCCACGAGCAAGAGATGAAGCAGCTGCGCAGGCGCCTGGCCGAGGAGCAGGTGCGTATCCAGGAGCAGAGCAACGACATGCGCCAATTGGAAGCCGCCGTCCGCGATGTTGAAGCCCAATTATCGCAAAAGACCGAGGCATTCGAAGCTTTGCAGACGGACATGGAGCTGCTCAATGACAAGTACGTCGACGAGATTGAACGTGTGGCCGAGATCCAGCATTCCAAGGACATGGTCGAGAGCGAATTGGAGGATCTTAGCCGCCGGTTGTTTGAAGAGGCCAACGGCATGGTCGCCAATGAGAAACGCGAGAAATACAACCTGGAGGTCGCCCAAAAGCATCTGGAAAACCAGCTCAACGAGACACGTGATCGCCTTGCTGCCGAGCAGGAGCAATTGACTGAATTGCGTGCAAAAATGGAAGCCATGCAACTGGCTTCGGATGCTGCCGCTGCTTCTTCGCCCATTGCCTTTGATGCCCAATCCGACGCGTCCCCAACCATCGTCGATCCCGAACAACGTGCCATGAGCGACATGGCCCAATTGATCAGCAACAGTCGTGACGAAAAGCGCATTTCCACCGGCTCTGCCCCTTCGCCGTCGCCCTCCACCTCGGCCATGGCCGCAGGCACCACCACCACTGCCACCAATGCCCTCTTGTCCAGCCTCCAATCCGGTGCAACACACGTCGACGCCATGCTTCTCGATGAATTCATCGCCTTCATCAAAACAGGCACCGCATTGCCTCTCAAAAAGCTGCACAGCATCCCCTTTATGAAGCACTGCCAATTGGAGGATGTCGACCCGTGTCTGCGCTTTGGCGCCCACTCGCGCCTCTCGGCTCGCAAAATCAATGATGCCATTGTCATGAACACCTGCTTTATAGAGGAGGCCCCCGCGGGCTTCGCAGACGAACAGGCAAAGCGCACCGTCGACAACCCGCTAAAGATATCCGCAGCAAAGACGCTCATCTGGGAACGATTCAGCTCGAGCAACCACCAGACAACCGTCTTTGCAGGCTGCCAGGCTTGTGGCCGCACAGACGCTGTTTTGCCTTACCGATTCCGCATCTCCTACTTTGACGACTGGGCTTGTATCGACCGCTATTGCCGTGACAGACTCGTCGCCGTCTGCGAATTCTACGTGTTCATCCGCAATGTCCGCCAGGGCTATTACAATTCACGCTCTCATATCGACCTCTATCAAGAAGCCATGCGTCTTCGACTCCAGATGTTTTATGCGAGGTATGCCCTCCCCCCCTAGAATACGTGAAAACGAGAGAGAGAGGGAAAAGAAGAAAAAATCAAACAAATGACTGATTGGCGCTTGTCTTTCCCCCCCCCCTAATAGAGTGGGTGCCTTGCCATGGACACTGCGCACCTTGGGCGTCACGGGCGACAAGCTTGGCACGGCCATGTCACCGCGCATTGAGATCCCAGGACCACCCCTGAGCGAATCGTCGCCATTGCCCCGCAGCGTCACACCAAAAGTGGCCAAGCGCGGCACCAGCCTCGACGTCACCACCAACAACGTGCCGCCCACCCCACCTATCAAGGAAAAAGCGGACAAAAAGGAGCAAGACGAGGAAAAAGACCAAAAAGACGACCAAGACGATCAAACAAAGGAAGATCTCTTTTTGGACGCGTCCGACGACCAGCCCGCCGCCTAAGTCACTCATTTTTTTTTTTTTATCTTTTGGCCCCATCATATAATAATTAAATAGCCAAAGGGCGTGATGGACGCGTCTTCTTTTAATTTTTTTTCTTGAAAAAGTTGCCTGTGTCATTCGGAGTTTTAATGGGTTACTCGTACGCACAGGTCGAATTCAATTTCAAGACTTTTTCGTTTTTCTTTCCTTCTACATTTTCTTTTTCTTTTAAATTATGGCTTGGGGAAGCAACGATGGCGCTGTTGATCGGTGGATCAAGCAACTTGGCGAGAATGACCCGAGTCTGACGTCGCTTCATATTCTCAGCTTCCGCCGGATCACGGCGGACGAGCTTGGGCGACTGTTCAAGGCGATCTCGGTCAACACGTCGCTGCAAAAGCTGTATTGCTCGGGCCACGCGCTGGATCCGGCCGCCATGGAGCAATTGTGCGAGATGCTCACGCTCAACGATACCTTGACCTTTCTCAGCATTGGCCACGCCACGCTTGGCGACGATCCCTCGCTGTTTGGCCTGCTTTGCGAAGGATTGGCCGTCAATGAAGGCCTGCGCACACTTGACCTGGAGAACAAGGGCCTTGGCGACGAATGCCTTGCCAAGCTGTTTGACGCGTTGCAGCAACAATCCACCATTGAACACGTGTATCTGACGCGCAACACCCTCACCGCCCAACCCATGCCTGCCATGGCCCAATGGCTCGCCACATCCACCACATTAAAGACATTGCGCCTCAACATGTGCGACATGGACGCCGCCACCGCCGCGGCCATGGCCGACGCCCTTGCTGCCGCCGATGTTGGTGCCGCCGCGTCGCCCATGCGCGAATTGGATGTCTCTGAAAATGCATTGATGGAAAATGCCGCGATGCTTGCCACCGCGTGCTGCGCGGCATTCCCGCGCCTGGAGACGTTCAAGCTGTCGCACGTGTGCTCGCCGCAGGATGACGACCAGGTCCAATTGCCTCCGTCCGCCATGGATTCCCCCGCCCTCGAGGCAAATCTCGAGGCCGATCACGCGAAAAAGCGCCACGACGCATCCCCCTTTGGCAATGCCATCGTCCAAGCATTGACAACGCAAAAGCCCGCACACCTCACCGAATTGTGGCTCAACCAGAACGGCATCGAATCACACGCATTGCAACAGATCGACAATCTGCCTCGCCTTGCAAATGTCCATCTCTCCAACAACCGCTTGGACGACGACGCCGCCACGCATCTGACGCGCTCAAAGACCTTGGCCTCCGTCGAGTTGAGCAACAATGCCATTGCGGGCCTCGGCCTTGCCACCCTCTTGCACTCAACCACACTCACACATATTGGCCTCTTCAACAACATCGTCCATGACTTTGCCAACGACCCGCTCCCGCCCTTTGACGACAGCTCCATCCACAACCTCGATCTTGGCGGCAATGGCATCACCGTCAACGACCTGGAAGCCATTGTTCAGATGCTTGTCAACGACGGTCTCCCCGACCTCAAGTTGCTCGAGCTCGGTGGCAATGCCAAGGACAATGACATGGACGCCTGGGAAGCCCTGATCGAACAATTGCAAAAGGACAGACAATACATCAAGATCATCTGGAAACGCCTTGCCCAAGAAATGGAAACCGCCAAACCACCCATTTGATCTCCCTTTTTTTTTTTTTTGTTTGCATAACTCATCCCAATCCCCGCACCCCATCTCAGCACTTTTCTCGTCATGTGGCGAAAATAAATTCATTCATTTTATACTGTATGTAAGCCACGGCCCGAGAACCATGGTCGAGAAAATCGAAGTTTCGTAATTAATCACAAACTTGCACGAGAGGTACATGAATATTTGGCATTACTGGAAGCTGGTGCTTCCGGCCGTTATTTTTTGTACGCCTAAGTAGCTTGAAATAATTTTTTTGTGCACTTGGCATATCTCCCAAGGTTTCATTGTTGACTTGCTCGGCAACGGGTGGTTAGATACAGTTGCTGCCGGCAATGGAGTATGAAGAATTGGCTCTCTGCATCAATAGTGCGTATTTTTACTTCGTCATTCCAATCGAAATGGACGCGTGGACGCCAATTTTAAGTAAATCACTAAAATTGCGGTGCGCTCGACAACGGGCTAATGAAATGCATCCTCAATGCGAATTAGCAAACTAGAAACCAAGTGCGTGCGAATGGGCTGCAAGTGAACTGATCAGAAATGTTTACGGAGAATAGTGCGTAAAACCAAATTCAGCCTAGGCCACGCTCCCAAACCAAAATCGAACAAATGGGTTTCCAGAATGAAGTCAAATGTTCCCAAAAGAAAAAAGGGCACAGAGAAACCACGAGAGATACCAAAAAGAGGGTGGCCGACTTGTGCATTGACGAACAATTAGCAATTTCGATTTAATTTCAACGCCCAAATGCAGTGAAAATTTTATCATTGGAAAGAGACGCGTCCAGGCATCATTTCACATCCGCTTAGCTGACTCGATGGATGGACTTTGTACACTGTCACAATGAGATCAAATATTTCAAGCGCGTAAATCTCAACAAAAGACTATGCAAATTAACAGAATGCTGCTGCAACAAAAAATGCATAATTTGATTCTCTATCGAATGAGACCAGTTTCACTGGCGTCGACCAAAACTGGTCGAAAAATTCGAGCTTTTAACATTTTACTTTGATCGCATTTTCTTCGCGATCCATCAAGTCGACCCCTGATTTTTATTGCAGATTTGTATTGAAAGAGAGAGTCAATGTATCTAATAGCGTGATTCTCAGAGCGTGGGGGTGTAGGTTGCCAAACTGATTTTATTTTGGCCAGCGCCCAAACCTCTCAAAGCGGGGGACCCTCCAGATGGATTTGGACCTGTCCAACTTTTTTTTTGTAAATTTTAAAAAAAAAAAGATTTCATCACAAAGGACTTGTCGCAGCGCCACGACACTTTTCCACGTAACGGTTTTGGCCTCTCACTTTTCAGAAAAAATAAAAAAACTAAAGGTCGATTGAGTAGTTTGCCGAGGATCTTGACATTGCGCAAAATCTGGCTGTAGCACGTTTTGGAAAATTCATTTCGTGCCAACTCATGATTGGATTGCCACCAAACTTGGACATTAGGCTATTTCGACGTCACTCTTTCAAGAAAAATTAAAAACGAGAGATTAATCAGTTATTTGTCAAGATATCACCATTTTTACGAATTTCTTCAAATACAATAATGACCAGTACAAATTCTGCCCTGAATCGCCCCCAATCCTAGGCCATTTGATAATTTCTACGTGTCTCTTTTTATAAAAACGTGAAAAACCGGAGGTCAATCCAATTATTGTCCAGATATTTGCATTTCACACGATTTTTGAAGTTATTTTCACAAATCCAGCCTTTGGCGTCACTGATGGTTGGTAGATGGCCCCGCAAACATTGCATTTTAGGTTATTTTGTCGCATCTCTTTTCAACAAGACGTTGAAACGCGAGGTCGATGGAGTCGTTGGGCAGATGAATCCAAATATCGACATTTTCACAAATCCAGGACTGGCTTGTCAGATGTGCTTCGATCGCAGTGAAAATTGCACAGTTCGAATCTGACGTGCTTTTGGGACATTTCCAGAATGTTTGCACGCTCGATGGATGACCTTTGTACGCTTGCAAAACTTGATCAAACACTTCATCAATTTTCATTCTCGATTTTCTCGCCAGCGGTCAGACAAAGTCATGGAGCTTTTTACGTGTCGAAAGCAGCTGTTGAACATCTGTCGGGTGAAACCAGTTTCACCGGCGTCTGACCAAAACTGGCAGAGAACTCAACGTTTTTCGACAAATTCGTTAATGCCGATTTGCTCGAGAACGGCCTAATAACTCTACGGTTTTATTACACCAAACCTAATGAAAGAGGGATCGACGGATCTAATGAGATCACTTTCAAGGCGCTAGCATGTATTTTGAAAATATGCATCGTCAGCCAAAAATGCGAGCTACCCAATTCCCTACATTCGGAACGCGATTTGTCAGGCATTGGGTCCGGCGCAAAGCTGAAAATGGCTTGAGCGCACAAAATTAGCAAGGCTTTCCAATGGAGTAATGCCCAGTCACGGCAAAAACAAATGCACACAAGACGGAAAAGAGGAGGAAAAGAGTGAAAAAATGGCCCAAGCTCTTTTTTTTTATAAAATGTGCGAGGTGCGTGGCCACACCGTCACTTTACAGGCCAATTTCTGCATTTGTGTATCTTTTACAGATTTCGTTTATTATCAGAATATAGTAATTATGGTTGTTAGCAACAAATGAACCTTAGGTCGACTTGGGAGCTTGCTCAACTTCCAACTGATCAACGGTTTCCTTGTCATCCGTGTGCGCTTGATCAGCAAAGGTGGCATGGGGCTTCCACTTGGCGGATGTACGAGGCGTCGTTTCTTCCAGCATCATATCCACTTGTTCTAAATGACAGGGAAAAAATAAAATGAGTATCAACTTTTTTTTTTTTTTTTTTTTTTTTTACCGAGCGTCAATCCCTTGGTTTCAGGGACAAGGAAATAGGCATAGACAAAGCATGCAAAGCAGGTCGAGCCCCACACAAAGAACACCTTGGATTTCAAATCAGCCTTGTCCGGGTTGACCAGGTAGGGTGTAATGACGGCAATGATACAGTTCCAAAGCCAGTTGGACGCGGTGGAAAGAGCCACACCACGCGAACGAATGGGAAGAGGGAAGATTTCACCAATGAGCACCCAAGCACCTGGGCCCCAGCTGGTGGCAAAGAAGAAAATGTAGATGCCCATGAAGGCAACTTGGGCATTGACAGCTGAAAGATTGTCGGCAACAGTGGTGGCGACACCGTCAATCATCACAGTGTGGGTCTTGTCGAAGCCAACGGTCACACCAATGATGGCGACGATGAATTCGCAAATAGCCATTCCGAGCGCACCATAGACGAGCAAGACGCGGCGACCAAACTTTTCAATGAGATAGAACGAGATGGGCGTGCACAGCACGTTGATGATGGTCAACACCATGGACATGAGAAACACGTTGCTGACGGCACCAGTCGACTGCAAGAATTGGGTGGAATAGTAGAAAACGAAATTGACACCAGTCCTTTTTTTTTAAAAAAAAAAAACAGAATGAGTACATTTGTATCTTCAAAAAAAAAAAAAAAGACTTACCATTGCTGCATCATTTGAAGAGATGTGCCAAGGATGGTCTTGCGGATGTTGCTGCTGGGCTTCCAAATGGAACCTCGGAAGCAATTGGCCCAAGAACCAAAGTACGTGGTGGAAGGAATCATGCGCTTTTCATATTCATTGTTGGCTTGGATCTCGGCCAATTCGCTTTCAATAAAGTGAGAGTTCTCGGGCTGGTCACGGACGCGGGCCAAAGCACGACGCGCCTTGTCCAAATTGCCCTTCTTGACCCAGTAACGAGGAGATTCAGGGAGGAACAGCAGACCAACGGCGAGGATCAACGCCCACAGCAATTGCAGAGCAATGGGGATACGGTACGAGCCCGAATCCGTGCGGTTTTCCGTGCCATAGGTGACGCAAGAGGCAAGCATCAAGCCAATACAGATGAATTCTTGATAGCCCGAGACAATGGCGCCACGCACCTTGCGAGGAGCAATCTCAGACATGTACAGGATGATGACAGCCGTGACAATACCCACACCAAAGCCAGCAATCAAGCGACCAGCGACAAGGAGACCCAGCCCAGCAGACGCGGTTTGAAGAATGACACCAATAGAAAAGAAACAGCAGCCGCCAATAATTGTGCTACGACGACCAAAATAATCGGCAAAATCGCCAGCAATCACCGCACCAATACACGTACCCGCAGACAGAATGGAGACAATCAATGAACTTTCCCAAGCTTGCAGCTGTTTCGCGACGGGACCATCCAGGGTTTCGATAAAATATTGCATGCCCGTGACACCATTGATGTAGCCGGAATCATAACCAAAGTAAATACCACCAAAAGCGGCAAATACACACATCAAATACGACTTGTAAGTGACGGGCGCCTCGACGGCCGCGAGCTTCTTGGCCTCCGTATCACTCATAATAAAATAAAAAAAAAGACGGGGAAGGGGAGAACGAGGAGAGGAAAAAGAAAAAAAAGAAAAAAAACAACAGAAATCACTTGGATTTTTGTACCTTTTTGTCAAAACAAGTCGTGTAATTTGTGCCCCTGCTCACTTACAAATGGGGATTTTTTTAAACCTTGAACGTGGACTCTGAGAAAAAGGATGGTACGACCAAAAGCCCCTTTGATTCATCACAAATCATCAGATCATGCAAGGCCAAGCTTTTTCTCCCGTCCCATTTTTTCCGCGACCCTTCCTGTTCGGTTGTTGCCGCGCACCGTGACAAATACATTGAGTTTGGCTTGACACACCCCTTGATATCCTTTGGGAATCATCTCGGTTACGGAAAGAAACAACCCGCATGGCGGTAAGAATATAAGAATACGATCATTGAAACCACAATCTCACAATTGCTTTTTTTTTTTTTGCAAGACGCCATTTGCATTAATTGATGACCTCTTGATGGGCAATTGGAAATGAAGATTTGCCCAATTTGTCTTGCCTTGAAGAACAAGTATTTGGGCCTTGACGGAGTCAACCTATTACAATAGGACGGTGGGTGGGGATATGGAAAAGGATAAAATGTTCTCCATGGGGAAAATTTTGAATTGCAATGAGCCCACCTTCTTGTACGACATCGTGGGCGTTTCTCTTCTTCCCGTTTTTTAATGAGAAGGCTTTTTTTTTGTGGGAATGTAATAAAGAGACGCTGCGCATTTTGCAATTCATATTTTATGCCTTCATTTCCTACTTGCACAATAGCCGTTTCATGCAAGATGGAACGTAAAAGAAGATCAAGGTACAGGGGCTGAGCGCTATCCGGGGGAATACTGGAAATAGGTACGGGCATTTTGTGAGGCATTTCATTTGAGGGAACATTTAGGACCAGCTGCGAAAACTTTGAGCAACGATCGACCATCGCAAAAAAAAAAAAAGGTCCCACCTAACAAAAGGCAAAAGGCACCTTTAATAAGCGATGATGCAAGGTGAAACACCCAAGAATTTGGACAGGGTCAGGCTTTAAAAAAAGCCGATTTGACCATCGTTGGTCGTGCAAGCGATATTATGCTGTCAAATGGCACGCAAGGAGCAAAAATTCTCCGCGGTCGCCTAATTAGGTGTGGTCGTGTACCCTTTTTGGTTGTTTCAGGGTCGCTTCACCACAACATGGTTGGCCGGAGAAATGAACAAATCAAGAATATTTTAGACTTTGAAGTTAAAAATGCCTTTTTTTTTTTTGGAGCTCAGAGTGTTGTGATGTAGCCCACCCCTTTGACAACAACTCCCTCCAAATCCTTGATCTCGGCGACAATGGCATCACCGCCAATGGCCTGGAAGCCATCGTCCAGATCCTTGTCAATGGCGGTGTTTCCCACGCAATCTCAGGCTGCTCGAGCTCGGCGGCAACGCACAGGATAAATGGCATGGACACTTGAGAAGCCCTCATCGAGCAATTGCAATTGAGATACATAGACAATGCATTAAGATCATCTTGAAACGCCCCGCCGGAGAAATGGAAATCATCAAGTTGCCCGTTTGATCTCCCCTCTTTCTCGATGACACAACGAATCCCCCCGCCACGTCTCATCTTTTACTTTTCTCATCAATTCGACAAAACTAAATTCATTTTTGCATTGTACGTAAGCGACGGCACGAGACCATTGCCAAGAAAATCGAATTTCACAATGATCACCCATGTCTCGCTAAATTCTGGAGCGAAAAGCATCATGTTTGCAATTGCTTGTAACTGACGCGTCCGGACGTCATTTCGTGTACACCTGGATTGCTTGAAACAACGACCAGTTGTATCTGTGCAATTAAAATCAAGGTTTCATTGTTGATTTGCTCGGCAACGAGTGGTTAGATACAGTTGCTGCCAGTGACGGGAGTATGACGAAATGGCCGCTTGCATCGATTGGGCGCATTTTTTCTTTGTTATCCCAAACGAAATGGACTCGTGGACGCCAATTTTAAATAAACCAATGAAGTTGCGACATTCTCGACAACGACCTGATAAAACGCGCCCCCAGTGCGAAATAGTAAACTAGGAACCAAGTGCGTGCGAATGGGTCTCTATGCAAATTGGTCAGTGGTTTTTGGGAAGCACAGCACGCAAATCCAAATTCAGCCGTGGCCAGGCTCCCAAACCAAAATCGAAAAAATGAGTCTCCAGAATGTAGCCAAACTCTCCCAAAAGAAAGAAGGACACCAGAAACCACGAGAAATGCCAAAAAAAGACGGCGATCTACTTGTGCGTTGACGAGCACTGAGCAATTTCAGGTTTAATTTCAACGCCAAATTACATGGAAAAATGCATTCATAGAGCCGCGCCGACGCGTCCACAAGCAAGAGAGACTCTGGGTGCATGGATTTGATTGGGAGCAGATGCGTGTAAATCGACGCGTGACGCGGTTTATCACGCGCTCAAGTTTTCCCGCAAACGGGACATTTGCATTATTTCCACCAAATCCCACCTTTTTGCATACATCGCCGGTGTCTATGCACGCTTCAAGCCGTGCTCTTTCAAATGAGACCACTTTCAAGGCGCTGCGGCCAATCCTCATTGAGTTTGCCCTTGGGATGAAAAATCGCACCTTTTCGCACAAAACACGAAAACTTATCGATGGACCTCTGGTTTTTGTTGCATTTCTATTGGTGAAAGAGAGTGTTCTACCACGCAGCGATCTGACGACCTTGATTTTGCTTTTTCAAATCATCGACTGCACCCCTTGGAAAATTCGTCATTTTGATCCATTTTCCAAAATTGCCATTGCGCGTCATCAAATGATCATGGCGCCGCAAGGGAGGGCTCATTCGAACGAGAGAGCGTATGTTCATCGATTCAAGTGGCTAATTTTACTGAAAACGAAGTGCACTTGCAGAAAAACAACCAAAAACCAGTAAAATGCTGAAATCTCAAGTTTCTCAATTCCGTGTGCTTTTTTTTTTTTTTTTTGTGAAACCCGTATCATTGGAAAGACACGCGCCCGGACATCATTTCTCATCCGCTCACCTAACTCAATGGACGGACTTTGTACGCTGGCACAATGAGGTCAAATATTTCACGCGCGTTATTTTTGACAAATGACTATGCAAAGTAACAACATGTTGCTGTAACAAAAAATGCAGAATTCGATTATCTGTAAAATGAGCTCACTTTTACCACTGTGCGATCAAAACAGATTGAGATTATCCATTTTACAATACTGTATCAATCTTTCATTGCCCATTTGCTCAAAATTTACTTGATTGACCCCCGATACCTTTGATACGCAATAGGGGGCCAATGCATCGGATGGTGCCAATTTCAGAGCGCTGACTTACCGTTTTCAAAATTCGATGGGAGGCCATATGGTGGTAATTGTGCCCCATTCACGCCCATTAAACTGATGCTCCCTCAAAAATTTGCTCTCATCTGGTCCCAAATTTGGAACAGTTGATGGTTAATTCAATTCTCCTACGATGTTAATATTGTTCGCGAATCGGATCACTCAGCCTCGAGAAATCTTGAGATTCGCGTTTGCTCGTGATAAAAGCCCAGCTTCAAAAATATTTTACGCGTTCCTCCCGATGAGCCCGACCAAATCGTTTCAAATTTTGTCTAGTAGATACCCGACTCAAAAATGCGATGATTCCAAGTTTTTCCAGAGATCGGATCACTCAGTCTTGAGAAAATGTATTTTGCATGAATTCAGGGCCAAAACATGATCAAAACGACCCTTAAAGGCTAACTTGCTGACAACTCGACGCGATCTCTCCAAACCACAAGCGCTTTTACCGCGTTTGACCGTTGATTCATTTGAGGTGTCTTGCGCGTCGAGGCGCTCAGCCGTTGTCGCGGTACGAGACCAAATGAGGGTGAATTTGCCCCCTTTACGCCTATGAACTGGCGCTTCATCAGAAACTAGCTCATCTGGACCCAAACTTGGACCAGTTGATAGTAGACCCAAATCTTCAGTGCTGTCAAGTTTTTTTGCGAATCGGATCACGTAGTCGCGAGAAAGCTCGAGATTCGTGTTTGCTAGTGAAACTCCGGCGCAAAACAATAGTTTACGCGTTTCGCTTGGTGAGGCTGACCGTATGGCGTCAAATTTAGACCAGTGTATACTCGGCCCAAAGCTTCAATGGTTTCATGTTTTTTCAAAGATCCGATCACTCAGTCATGAGAAAATGCATTTTGCATGAATTCAGGGCCAAAACATGATCAAAACGATCCTTGAAGGCCATCTCGTCGAAAACTCGATGCGATGTCTCCAAATTATAAGCGCTTTTACCGCGTTTGGCCGTTGATTCATTGGAGGTGACTTACGTGTCGGGGCGCTCAGTCGTTGCCGCCGTACAAGACAAAAAAGTGCAAATTTGACTCCTTTACGCCTAGGAATACGGCTCTTCGTCAGAAACTCATTTATCTGGTCCCAGATTTTGACCAGTTGAGGGCAGGCCCAATTCTTCAGTGGTGTTGATTTTTTTCGCGAATCGGATCACGCAGTCGCGAGAAAGCTCGAGATTCGTGTTTGCTAGTGAAAACACAGCGCCAAATAATATTTTACGCGCTCCTCCCAAAATACCGGACCAACTTACGCCAAATTTAAATCAATGAATACTCGGCCCATAATTTCGACGACATCAAGTTTTTTCAGAAATCGGATCACTCAGTCGCGAGAAATTGCACTTTTTATTAATTCAGGGCGGCCAAATCAGAATCAAAACGACACTTAAAGGCTAACTCGTTGAAAATTCGAAGCGATACTGTATCCCCAAACCATAAACGCTTTCACCGCGCTTGCCCGCTGATTCACTTGAGGAGACTCACGTGTCGGGGCGCTCAGCTGTTACCGCGGTACGAGATCAAATGTTGATGAATTTACCCCTTTCACGCCTCTGAAACTGGCGCTTCATCAGAAACTTGGTGCTCATCTGGTCCCAAATTTGGGTCAGGTGATGGTAGACCCAATTCTTCATTCAGGGATGTTAATTTTGTTCGCAAATCGGATCGCTTAGTCCTGACTCCTGAGAAATCTCAAGATTGTGTTTGCTGGTAAAAACCCAGTGGCTGTTGTATTTGCCTGCTTTACAGAGCTTGATTTAATAAGAAAAGTCTAACAGACGCTTAGTCTGTCAATGAAAGAAAGCGCAAGCGCGTCTTAAATGCGCTTAACGCGTCAATGTGTATGCAAGCAGTGATCAAAGAATGAAAGTGCTGACTTGTCGCCGCAATTCATCTCCAACGAGTGATGAATAGGAGCAAGAAAAAAAAAAGAGAGAGAGAGAAATGGATTGAGGATTCGGGAAGAGATGGATGAATTACAGTGAATCGTCGATTTTCTGTTGTACAGGAATCTCACGCCCCTGTTTCCTTATCCAGACGCCGCGACAGCTTTATTTTACGCGTCTCTGCATCCAGCCTATCCATCTAGGCACTTTCAATTTTTGTATAAATATCGAGATCATTTTTATTTCAATAAAAGACTTACTTCATTCTCGTTCCTTGCAAGGTCCCTATCTTTTCCTTTATTTTTGCTCTAAGCTACTCCTCATATTCTTCAGTGGCCAGTGCCTTTTACAGTAACATGTCGATAGCTACAGTACTTTTCAATGTCTATCGAATGAGACCTGTTTCATCGATGGATGGCTAAAACTCACAGAGAAACCGCACTTTTTCAACAAATTTTTACTGTAATTGCGATTTTCTTGACAACTCCTCGGTCTACAGTACTAGTCAAGTACCCACGATTTTTATTGTGGATTTACTAACAAAGATGGCATCAAAGCACCCAGTGGGATGTCTTGCAGCAGCAGGCTAACTACAGTACAGTAGTAGCTTGGGTTTCAACTTTTTGCATCGGTCATTTCATCACCAGGAGGAGGCAGCATGCATGCAGCAGCCCACGCCAGCACACAGCGCACATACTGTACAAAATTGTGCAAATTGCAAAATAAAAATGCAAAAAAATTCCATGCAATTTACACACCTTAATTTGGAAGTGTCAAACCTTAAATTTTTGCAAAAAAGACCTTGACGAAAGTTCTAGGCACTTTTCTTAGTCGATCGCCGTTCATGCGTCACTCTTTAGGCTTTTTTTTCTTACGTTGGGGCGATCTGTCATTTTGTCAGCCAATAGCAAATTGTCGGAGTTACCTATTTGAGATGCATTGATCACTCGGAGTTCGAAATTTCCCAAATTTGGCATTTCCTGAGATTAAAATGTGTGACCCCTGAATTTTTTAAAAAGTGGTAGTCGAGAGTCGACCACTGCTGGTCGTAGCGCTTTGGGGGTTTAAGCTTTTTTGTTGCAAATTTTGCGCTGAATGCGATACAGATACTGTATTTTTGAGCAGCGAGCAGACCAAGCAGACGGCGAGATAAATGCAAAATACTGAGTAGGCAAATTTGTGATACTGTTCTATTTGGTGTTTCATGGTCGAATTTGACAGGGATCAACAAAACCTCGGGCGAACCCACCACACATCATCAATCCGCCGCGCGCTGCTGCTGCGGCGGCGCTGGTGGTGAAACGTACTGTAGGCTGAGCTCCTCTGGACTCCTCATCATCCCCCCGTGACGCATCATCTTTCATCGGCGAGCGGGTAGGCTGTAAAATAACTCTGAAAGTGAAAAAACATACAGTACAAGCCGGCGAATTCAGAAAAACACAGTGTTTTATACATAAATACAGTAGGCAAAATATCATACTGTAAGTCATATTAATGTTTACTTTTTAATTTTTGAAGCAATGTAGTATGCGCCGTCATCTTTTTTTTACGTCCGCTCGCTCATGATGGTCAAGGTGGAGATACAGTAATGCGTATCGATCTGGGCGGGTGCGCGTGTTGATGATGGATGGTGGTGACGACGATTCGCGCGCGCTTCATTTTGACTGTGCACGACGACAAGCATTGAAGACTTTATTAATGATTGGGCCCACTACATTAAAAACCTGAACAACGACGACCTGCAAGTTGCTACGTATACATGCGCTACGCCGCCGGCATGACCGAGGGACTTGATATTTTACATGTGGTACATATGGTACATAAGAATTTTTGCTCCAGAACGCTTGGGAAACGCTCAGAAAAAAATGTAACGCGCTGTTTCTCGATGTAAAATCAAAGTTAAAATTATTACAGTAACTTACCTATGTTAATTTAGCGTCGCGCTTGCTTACTTATAAAACCCGATTTGTTCGAGAATTTATTTAGGCGGACACCGTGTGTACAATTTATTTTATTCATTTCTAAAATTAATTTTCGTTGGCAGGGCAACGTGAAATTACGTTTTGTATTAGGTCATAAATTAAAGCGAGATCGTAAAGGTCTCCTCCCGGGTCGGCATTTAGGAAGAAGGGCGCATCGAAAAAAAAAGAGAAAAAGGAGTCAGGGCTTTTTTTTCGCATTTTCTCTCTCTTATGCACCCTACGTATGTACCTACAGTATGTTCTGTTGTTGGGAATACAGTACGGCACTGTAGGTGTCGCTCCACTCGGCGGCGTCGCTGATTCATAGGTCCAGGTCGCTCGGTGTCGGTCTGGCGTCGGCTCCACATGTCCATGACGGCTCAGCGCGCGGATTGCGCGCAAATCGTCGTCGTTCGCCGCATAAGAGTGATGGAAGCTGCCCGGCTGGCTGTTGAGAAGTAATTGTCGACCCAAGAGGTGGACCAAGAGTTGCTTCGTTGCATTGACATGCTTCACGCGGTCGGGATGGAAGCGCGAGCGTGTCACCGTCAGAAAATCCAAAGATTTACCACTGTGCGATCAAAACAGATTGAGATTATTTATTTTACAATACTGTATCAATCTTTCATTGCCCATTTGCTCAAAATTTACTTGATTGACCCCCGGTACCTTTGATACGCAATAGGGGGCCAATGCATTGGATGGTGCCAATTTCAGCGGGGGATGTCTCTTTGCATGAATCGCGGCTCCCTCACGTGCCCTGGGTCGCGCGCCATGCTCAAAAACGCCCATTTGCCAAAACTTTTATGCGATTTATACCAGGTATTCTTAATTAATCGAAAGGAAAGAGATCAAAGAAAAAAGCTCAAAGAAAAATCTTCAACTTTGTGAGGATTTCGTCATGCACTGTCAATGGCAAGGCATTGCTAAAGACAAGCAGCAAAAGAGAAAAAAAAGGGGGGCTCAAATCATGCCATTGTGCTTGTTTTTTTAAAAAAAAAATAAAGGTGAGCCAATTTTCTCTCCCCCCCTCTTCCCATTTTTCTTTTCTCTTTCTTTTTCCTCACCCTCATTGTTTTTTTTTCTCTTGTTTTTTTGCCATCTGATTACTCCTACCCACATGTCGTCAATCCATAACCTCATCCAAGCGCGTCTTAACGCCAGCCAACTCGAGGTCCCATACGCGCCGAGCTATTTCTTGGATCGCCTGTCCGTTGACCACGATGCATCCTTTGGCGATCGCCTGCTCACCTTTGCAAAAAATCAAGCGCGTCACTCGGACCAGGTGATGGTCGGCCTGCTTTCGCTGCAAATGGTCAAGCGCGAGCTCACTGCCTGGAACCAGGACGACACGCTTTTTTACATTCGGTCGCTCGTTCTTAAGGTGAAGGTCATGCGAGTGGTGTTGACCCTGTACAGTGACAATTACAATGATCCCGCGTTCGTCAAGAACTGGACCAGCAACATCGAGCACCTGAGCGACGACGACGACGTTGCGCTGCGGTATGTTGGTATGACGGAGCGATCGGCTGCGCTGCGAGCCAAGGAGGACGCTGCGGCTGTCGAGGCAGTCATCCAGGGTAATTCAAAGCTTGCCACCCGCTATACCAACTTCATGGCCTGCGTGCGCACCGCTTTTCCCGACCAAAATGTCGTGCCGTCCATTTTCCAGGTGAGTCTGCTCACAGTCACCCGCCCACGTTTCCATCCTGGCCGCGCCAAGCTCGTGGACGCAACTGAACAATTCCTCGTGCATCTTTTGGGTCGAGATTTTCTGTTGAACAGCCAGCCCGGCGGCTTTCACCATTCGTTTGCCCCCAATGATGACGACATCCACACGATCCGCGCGTTGCACCTTGTTCTGGACGGTGCTCCAACGAAAACCGCCATGGAGCATCACTTGGACAGTGAAAATGTGAAAAAGGTGCTCAAGCAGCGTGTCCCTGCCTTTGCCAATGGAAAAAACAAGAATGTACTCGAGGCGTGCGCCAAACAAGCCCTTGGCGAGTACGGTACCGGTGCCTGCTCCTCTCGGTCTCCAGTCATGATCATCGGCTCCGACAACACTCACTCTGGCGTGAAGACGGCTGAATTTTATTTTGGCAGCAGCCGCTCTGGTACGCTCAATGCGAACCTCCTTCGTCATGTGCAGGGCGCGGCCGAGCGCGCTTCCGATGCCAGCTTCAAGTATCCCTTTGCCGACGTGTACCCTACAACCGATCAAACAGACCTTGACGCTCACGTTTTGGCATTGGCCGAGGTGATCCAAATTGCGCGTCCCATCGTCATCGTGCCCTTGGGTTTCGTTCCCACAGCCGTGGCTTACTCGCATTTTCATGGAATGTAAGTATAAAATGAAAGAAATAAGACGAGCGCGCCCTGTTTCTTATTTTTTTTTTACTTTGTAGGCGCGCCCTGGGCGCGAAAAACTACGACAGCGTGCGCGGCATACCATTTATTTGCAACGTCGATGCGCAGTTCGACTACAATGATGCCACTAGCAAAAAAGCACGCGACTTGCACTGCATTGCTATCCCAAATGTGCACCACGGCTTGATCAAGTACGGCTCTTGCTCCCCCGAGACGATGCGATTTATGATGCTTGTTTGGGCACGTGTGGCGCTCCTCCAAGACTGTGCTCTAAAGGTCATGCAGCGACCGCGTGCGCCGCGTGCAATGAGCCATGCGATGTGTCAGGCTGTGCTTGATCTTTGGCGCGAGCGCGAAGCGGAGACCGACTTGGGCGCGCGGATCATCGAGGCTGCCAAGTGGAACGACGTGTACTCGCAAAAAAACGAAGGTAAGCGTGGCAAAGAAAGAGAGAGAAAAAAAAAAGGGACGAAAAAAAAAGAAAAAATTGACTTTTTTTTCTTTCTTTCTTTCTTTTTTTTTTTTTTTTTAAGACTCGCGCAAAAAGGCCGAGGTGCGTGCCGTGGCTCCAACCTTTTCTGGCGACCCTGAATTCGCTGCCCGCATTTCTGAATACAACCGCAGCACCATTTTGGCCCAGATTGCATTGGTTGGCGACACGGTCGGCGCACCTTATTCACCTCAGCGCATCGACCAGGCGCGTATTTTGCGTGCGAAAAATTTCGCCATCCTTCGCGCACATCCACACTATGACAATGAGGAGCTGTGGACAGCCTGGTTCGTTGCCCAAACTCAAGGCAAGTCCATCCATCATCTGACCGCAGGCCAAGCGCGTCGCGACCCTGTGGCCGTGAGCGACGAGGAAGCGACATTTTTGGCAGAAGAATGCGCTGAGCTTGTCGGCGAGAAGAAAGGCACGCGTCATTGGCTTGCAGATGAAGACAAGGTGCGCCTGGCCCGCCATTTGCACGCCAAGCAAAAACAACACTATCGGACGACGAAGAAAGAAGCAATTGAATTCTTTATCATGCAAAAGATCGAGGTGACGTCGGGCCGCACCTATCATCGCGTTCTCATCGACGGCGAGGAAAAAATGCTGCGCGGCGGTCTGTGGGTCAGCGGATCCAAGGCGTTGAAGAGTGGCACCTGTATCCTGGATCTTGACCCCACTATTGACAAGTCCGCCCTTGTTGTCAAGGACATCACGCACCAGGAGCCAATACGCGACAAGGAACAAAACATAATCAAGATCACCGAGGAAGCCCTGCATCGCCACGCCCGCGAAACCTACTACGTCTTATTTGTCAATACACAGCGACACCTCGGCCTCCCTGTCAATCAGCGCCTATTGGACACGGAACAGTGGAAGCCAGATCGTATTGCCAACCTCTTTTGGAAGGAGTATTGCCAAAGCGGTCCGTGCACCTTTGACACCCACGAAATATCAGGCAATTTCCACAAACGAGTCCGCCGCGTCATAAACAACATGAAGGATCCCATCTCCAAGGAAGAGCTTGATCTTTGGACCACATACACAAAGCAAAATATGAGGTAAAAAAAAAAAGAAGCTCGCGTTTTTTTTTTTTTTTTTTTTTTTTTTTGCGTGCCATACAGCGCCATTTCAAAGACCTTCACACGCATCACAAAGGGCTTGTTCAAGAAACAAAAACAAGGCGGCGGCCGTCATTGGACTTTGCCCGAGTATCCCAAAGACCCCACAGATTAAAGTCTCTCCCAGCAACTCATTTCCATGTAGCCTTTCTCTCCACAAACAATAAAAACAAAGGATTAGCGGCCTACTGTAGTATGCAATGCGCTTATTTTAGGAGCCGTCAAATCATCATCATCATCATCACACTCTGTTGCCCGCGAACAGCGTCCATATTTTCGACGGCAATCCGCGGCGTCGACCCATTTCACATCGACGCGTCCATTTACGACGAAAAAGGAGACCCCTATTTTGTCTCAGAGGGCACAAGCCGCACATTGAAATAGTCAAATCGAAAAAGGCGCATCAAATGCCGAGCTATCTTCTCGTCTCGGGCTCTTTCTGCCTCTCTCTCTCATCTCGCTCTATCATATCAAAGCGTAGACTCAAAAAAAAGAGGCGATTGTTCCCATTCCCGCCAAAAAAGCAAAAAGCAAGCGCTACAGCCATAATTTAAGATTTGCTCAAATCTCGCCCATCATCCATTGACATTTCACCAATTGGGCCGCAGAACATCGGATCCCGCCCATTTGTCGCATATACTTAAAATTCACGACGCGTCCCCGTTTTCACTATTTTTCCCGCTGCGAAAACAACAAATTGATAATACACCGGGGGAAACCCACAAAATGGGCGGCGTTCGACGCGTCGGATATTGGCAGTCCGACGCGAAATG
>KV441889.1:561518-624493 GCA_001650995.1 Gongronella sp. w5 | reverse complement strand
GATATTTAGCGGTAAAAATCAATTTTTTCCGGAAAATCACGTGCAAAACCTGAATAAAGCTATTTAAATCTCCGCTTTAATATTGTATCACCATTAAATAGGATTAATCTATTGGGTCACGGAGTTTTAAATAGTATTTATTTGCCAGATCATGCTGTGAAGCGAAATTCGGCAATTTTTAGGCTGTGGGCAGGATGACCTTTTAAGCCCTGATTTTTGACAGTGACAAAAGTGTATCGATGCATATCCTGTCTTTGAGCCTCCGTTTTAGCCAATGGAGTGTCCAAAATGGACCAGATTTTTTTGGGTTCGATACAAGATTAGCCAAAGAACAACATATCGAAGTCTGAGCGATTTTTCTGGCCTCAATCAGTCGCAGCGACTCAATTTGTAAAAAATCGAGAAACATCGATACACTTTTGTCAGTCAGTGTATCCCGCGTCACTCCCATATCCAGAATGGAAGCGATAGAGATCAAGAGGCATGTTAAGGAACTGGTGACACGCTTCAAGCTGGGGCCTTCGTGGGATACACTGTCCCTCCCTAAAAGTACAGGCGGACTGGGAGTACTCGACCCTCTCAGGCAGCAATCTGCATTACAATGGAAATGGATACAGTAGATCAAGCGACCAACAGACCTCAATCCACAGTTTCCAAGATCATGTCAATGGCCATTGCGGCGAACACCAAGAGTCGCACTATCCAAGACTGCCTGGAAGATTCCGGCAAGCTCAGGACCAAGGCACCAAGAACACACATGATAATCAAGGCCTTAGTAGGAGCAGTCCCGGAATGGGCATGGAGTGAGGAACACTCGCACCTGATGGACCTACGAGGCAAATTGATCCGGTTCCACCAGGCGAGCCCAAGCTTGATCCGCCATTTGCTACACCCCCAGTCAGAGTACAGTACGGTAGTATATCTACAGACCAGATCGAAGGCCACCAGATTTCCAAGTTCCCCCGGCCTGGCGCATTCCACCAGGAGGTTGGAAGAAGCTCTTCCAGGCGAGAATCCCTCATAAGGCCCTGGAAGTCTGGTATCGTACCCTTCACGCAGCCGACTGGTGAAAATGAATGTCCAAGGGGTCGAATCCAATCTTTGCCCCATTGACAAGTCGCACCCAGAAGACCCAGACCATTTCTGGGTGTCTTGCCCAGACAAACGCGCCTTTTGGTCACTCTTGTGGCCGGGCACGAGATGGCAAGAACTCCAGCAGAAGATACGGCAATGCATATGGCACCCGGATGAGATCAGGGAGGATAAAGGGACAATGCAGAAAATCGGATGGGGAATGGTGACCCTCTGGGCTCACCATTTCCGGTGCGCCATGAACGACAAGCCATGGTCGCATACGGCCATCCGTAGCCACCACAAGGCGAACCTGAACCTGATCGAGGCCAGGAAAGGATAAATCGTACCCCAAAATTCAAAGTCGGCCAGTAAGTTACTGATGAAATCGTTATCTGAGAAATAAATGATTACTGAATTTATACAAAAAAATTTCTTCACAGGCTGTTGCAGCCCACGCACTCAGCGCATAAAATGTGCAAAATAAAAAATAAAAAAATTCCATGCAATCCACGCAACTTACAGTAATTTGGAAGTCTCAACCCTTAAATTTTTGCAAAAAAAATCGCGCCAAAGTAAGCATTTTTCTCTGTCGATCGCCGTTCATGCGTCACTCTTTGGGCTTTTTTCTTAAGGTGGGGGGCGATCTGCCACTTTGTCTGCCAATAGCAAATCGTCGGAGTTACCTATTTGGGATGCATTGATCACTCGGAGTTCGAAGTTTCCCAAATTTGGCATTTGCTGAGATTGAAATGTGTGACCCCTGAGTGACCCCTGAATTTTCAAAAGTGATCGTGGCGCTTTGGAGGTTTAAGCTTTTCTGTTGCAAATTTTGCGCTGAATGCGATACAGATGTTTTTGGGCGGGGTCGACCAAGTAGATTGCGAACCAAATGGAAAATAGGGCAAATTGAAGATTTTTGATATTTGCAGGCTCAAAAAAATCGGACGGACCGACGGACTCGTCGTGAACACTGGGCTGTAGTTTATGCCGTGACGCAATTTTCATTGGCGGGCAAGTAGGCTGTAAAAAAATTTCTGGAGGCACATGTTGCGAGCCGGCAAAGTTTAAAAAACGCGGTTTGTTCCAAAGACAAAAAAAAGTTGATTTTGTGCAGTGAGGCTGCTTTTGTGGCGCTTCATGTGAGTTGATGAGCGGGCAAAAAAATTGTATCCAATAATTTGTTGTTGTCTTTTGTGTTTTGTCTTCTTGTTGAATTTTCTTTTCCGGTGGAATTAGGCTCTTAAGATTGTTCTGTCTTCTGTCTTCTGATACTGCAATAACGCAAAACGCAAAAATTGCAAAAACATGGTATCATATGATATCTTAGAACGTAAATGAACTTGAAAATTGTGAATCAGTGTTACAGTATTTCCGTGAAAGAAGGCGGACGACGTTGCGCTAAAATCTCACCAAAGCAACAACAAAAAAGGCGCAACTCATTGGATTTTTGTGCATGGCAGCGCATCCATTCGCATGTACTGTAACAGCCGAGACGCCGAGAGACCCGACCTATGATATGATACTGTAAGCATGCGGGGTTGGGGTTCATAGAACGTACAGTTACGGTTGTACGTATAATACCACCTAGCACCTACTACACTATTTTTTTTTTTTTGCGATTTCAATGGTTTACACATTTTATTGCTTCTTTTTAAATATAAATTACAGTGTGAATAAAAAAGATCCTATCAATACATCGATGCAAGAAAAATATAAAAGGGTGGAAAAAACGGGGGGGGGATGGTGGGTGTTATAAAAAAAAGGTGGACATCTAGGAAATGACCTTTTTGGCGACAGACGACGGCTTCTCTTCATAATACTCGGCCGTCTCCTTCTCGAGGACCTCGTCCTCCTCACCAGGGAAGCGGATGGCTTCCAGGCTGACCTTGCGCGTCTCCACAAAGAAGAAGTACACGACAAAGAAGGCAATCACGTTCCAGCTGCACAGAAAAAAAGAAAAAAAAGGATTAAGTACAGCGCCGCGCAACACACCAAAAAGCATCTCTCGAGGTTTACCAGCCGTAAAAGACATAGGTGCCGAAGCCAATGGATTGCAGCATGGGCGGTGTCCACATGCCGACGGCGAAATTGCTGATCCAGTTGCTACCGACGGCCAAACTCATGCCCTTGGCACGGCAGCGGAACGTCATGATTTCAGCTGGGTACAGCCAGTCAACACAAGCCCACGTGGCGCCAAAGGTAAACTATTAAAAAAGGCGAAAAAATAAGGTAAGCATCGTAAAAAAAGTAGGGTCATGATTGTTTTTACCATGAAGATCATGACAAAGGCGACAACGAGAATACCCGACGTCATGCCAAAGGAGACCTTGTAAAAGACGGCGATGATGACGAGCCAGATAACCATCAAGAAGCTGCCAGACATGAACAAGGGGCGACGACCAACACGATCCACGAGCAGAGTCGCAAGCAAGGCGCCGACAAAATACACCATGGCCGTGAATCCGCTGAACAAAAGAGGCATGCGGCCCGCGCCCAGCACGGTCTCGTACATCTTTGGCGCATAATACTTGAGAAAAAAAAATTAAAAAAAAAAGTCGCGTCAAATCGCGCTTTTTGATCAAGCAAGTCGCATCTAGTGTCTTACAGTGACAATGTTGACGCCCGACAGCTGACCAAGGGCTTGCACGGCAATGGCAATGGCGGAGCGGCGCTTGTACCTGGTAAACATTTCCTTCCAAGAGGCAAGACCGATCGTACGCTCGTAATGAACGGCTTCGGCGATTTCATTATACTCGCGTTGCACAGATTCATCCTCGACGGGCTTGTCATACATTCTGCACAGGATCTCCTTGGCGGTGTCATCGCGGTCGTGGTACACCAAGAAACGCGGCGATTCAGGCAGGCCAAACGTGCCGATGGCGAGAATCACGGCAAAAACAATCTGCAGCAACAGAGGCAAGCGCCAGCTCCACTGACCCTCGATATAGCTGGTACCATAATCGATGAAACACGACACCATGTAGCCAAGCATGCTGGAAAAAAAAAGAAGAAAATAGGGAGAAACAAGTGAGTTTTTTTGCTGCATGCCGTGAGAATCTCCGGCATCTGCTCGCTTGCTTACTTGATCGCCATGCCCAGCACAGTCACCGTACCACGCTAGACAAATCGCCAATAAATAAAGAACGTGTTAAAAGCCAATGTTGCCCTATACATTTCATCTTTTTGAGCTTTACGTTGTGTGCGCGAGACAATTCGGAGGTGTAGACGGGCAGCACGGTGGAGAGCAAGCCGATGCCGAAGCCGCTGACGAGACGACCGACAAGGAGGACGGGCAATTGAGATGCGGCGGTCTGGAGGACGCCGCCAACAATGAAAACGATCGCACCAACAAAGATGGTCCAGCGACGGCCCCATCGATCCATCAGGTAGCTCGCAAGGAACGCCGTCACAAAGCAGCCCAGCAAAAAGATCGACACGACCCAACCTTGCATCGCCTCGCTCGGGTGATTGAACAATTCTAGCCAATTTTCATTCACCAAAATGCCGCTCAGCACACCTTGGTCATCTGCGCACGGGTAAAAAAAAAAAAAAAAAAGAGGATGAGCCCGAGCGCTTGGGACCAATTGATTTTCAATAGTCGTGGGACTGCTTACAGCCAAAGAGGAATTGACCAATGGACGCAAAACAGGCAACACAATATAAAAAGAGATTTCCTCGAAGCATGGTGGGAAAATGGGGTATTTGATTTGCAAAAGAAGAATTAAAAAAAAAAGACAAGGGGGAGAGAGCTCGATCAAGGCGGCTTTTTATACATGCAAAGTAGGGCAGCAGCTATGCCTTTTGCGTCAATTAAGCTCAAAATGGTAAACAAGAAAGAGCGCGGGGTGGGATGAGATGAAACGGGGAGGTGTCAAGCGGCAAAATCTGGGGAAAATGGGGAAAAGCAAAGTGTTAGGAACAAAAAGGGATCAAGTTGCAGAAAGACTTCACAGCAAAAACTCGATGGCCTTTTTAGTCGGCCGCTTATTTCCCTAATTGGTTGACACTTTCCCCAAGCGGCAACCAGCCAAATTCATTCAGGGGCCCATCATTCGCCAAGTTTGGCTTTCAATTCGCACCATTCATTGGATACCACTCACCCGTACCTCGGAACAACCCATGGTGCCAATGCACTAAGGCGCCTGCCTATCCAACGAGACGCGCGACCTAGAAAAAGCTCACGCTTTTCATCATTGCCGTTCTAAATGCCTTTTACGGCACCGATGCCACACACTTGGTTCGCTGAACGATTAAAAACGGCATCTTGCGGCCGCTGCTCTTCGTTTGAAATGCGGCGAGTCGCTGACTGATGTCATTTGCAAAAGGTTGAAACCGCCGTCGCACAATTGTAGTGACAATGGGAAGAGCTTTGGTTGGTGTAGCAGCAAGCGCGTGCCTCGTGAGCAAGTGCACACATCTCGATCCAATTCGACATTTTGAAAAAAAAAAATGAAGCGTGTCTAAAAATGGGCAATTGCCATGGCGTGTGGAGAAAATACTTGTTGACTCCACGGGGATGATGGATCGTACCTTGTCAGAGCCAAATCGAGCCATCCTGGGAAATTGTCTTGCTGCGCGCACGATCTTGTGCGCCAATCGTAAGAAACGCAAACCCAGTGAGGAAAATAAGCTACGGCATGGATCCGTGGACGCGTGGAGCAATTGCACATTCATGATTGCAATGTCAACGCTCTCTTTTTTATTTTTTTATTTTTTTTGGCATTTTTGCTTTCAAAATGAGAAGTTTGCGTGGTATGGTGCGTGTTGTTTTGCCATCCGGTTCTTTTTAAAATGATTTTCCCCACAGATACACACCTAAGTGTATATTTGACTCACCTTGCACATGCACGAAAAAAAGAATCGCGACGCGTCAAAAGTTAAAATCGGCCAAAAGCGATGATGTACTCGTCTCTGGGCCATTGCACGCATCGAGCTCTATTTAAAGCGCAATTGTATCTAATGTAACCTGTATTGGACGTGTACTGTGTGAGAGAGGAACGGTGCAACAAAGAATGTGAGCATTTGTCCTTGTTGTGTGCAATTGTTGCAAGGTGCCTTCCTGAACTTGTACATTTCTACTGTATGTACTACTGTATCAGGAGAAGTTTCCGAGGAATGGCGTGCGCATTGTCTGTCTACCGGACGCGCTAACTCCATTCCATAAACCCATTCGGTGAGCATAACTCAGAGCACACGTTGTGTACATTTTTATTTTCTACTTTCTACTTTATTTTTTTTTTATTTTTCATTTGGCCTTGATTCACTCATGAAGATCCAAGCAGCTTTGACGCTTTTGGCAACTGTGGCCATCGCACACGCGGCGGAGCCCACAGCCAAGGATCGCAACCCCGGTCTCGATAAGATTAAGCACGTTGTCTTGTTCATGCAAGAAAATCGCGCGTTTGACCATTACTTTGGCACACTCGCTGGCACGCGAAACTTTCAAGGTAAAAAAAAAAAACACACACGTTGCCGTCGATCGCATGAAAATCGCGTATTCATTCGTTTCATTTTGCTGCAGATCCCAATGCAATAATCCAAGACAATGGATTGAGTATCTTTTACCAGCCTGATGAGGGGTCGCCCGACGTGCTGAATGGTCAAAAGTACCTGTTGCCCTTCCGTCTCGACGGCAATCGAGGCGGCTGCATGATTGGTAAGACACAGTCAACGACAATTTGACTGTATCATGGCACTATTGATATTTTTTATCTCATTTTTTTTTAGGTGGTACCAATGGATGGTAAGGGAGTCATGCGAGTTTTACAACCATATTCTCATCATCCGTTTTTTTTTTTTACGTGATCTTTTATTTGTGCTCCAGGGTAAGTCGTGATGCACGATGAATGAAAAACAACAAGCAAAAAGGCTAATTGATCTTTTTTTCGCCATCTTTTTATGCCATAGTATGGAACGCACTTTGCGTGGAATTACGGAAAGATGAATGACTGGCCTGGCGGCAATGCGCCGGGCAGCATGGGCTATTTTACGCGTGAGGAAATCCCGTTCCACTACGCCATGGCTGACAACTTTGCGCTGGCGGATCGCTACCACGCGTCCGTTCTCGGTCCGACGATCCCCAATCGTGTTACGTGGATGTCCGGCACCGTCATTGGCAAGTCTTTTTTTTTTTTTTTTTTTTTTTTTTTACCCTTTTGGAGCCACGAGATCTGCCCTATAACACTCAGTTTTATATTTTCTAGACAAAAAGGGGAACCCTGTCTATGACAATGTAATCCCCAAGGAGGGATACGATTGGGAGTCGTATCCAGAAGTTCTGACACGCGCAGGTGTCACGTGGCAAGGTAAGTGGAAAATATAAATCGTGAACAAAAGCAACCCATTCTCATTTGTTTTTCTTCTCGTTTTAGTCTTTCAAGACGAAGGTGAGCTGCCCATAGGCAACGCGGCCTTGCTCAATTCTCTTTTTATCGCGTAGACAATTTTGATGACAATTCTTTGGCCTGGTTCAAGTAAGTTTGGCGTTTTGTACGCGCAGGCACCGGCAAATTGACGCATGACGCGTGACGCAACGCTACCGCGTCATTTTTTTTCCCCTTAGGCATTTCAAATCGCAAGCCAGTCCCATTGAGAAGAAACAGGGCACCGGATTCCTTGGACTCAAGGAGTTTTACAAACGAACCAAGAGTGGCACGCTACCACAAGTGTCTATCCTCGGTGGCCCCGCGCGACTTGTCAGGTAGCGACTTGTCAGGTAAAAAAAAAAAACGACCCCTGCTTGGAAACAGTGCTTACAGGTTGATTTTTTTGCCTTTAGAGCATCCCAATAACCCCCCAAACGCCGGTGCATGGATTCAAAATCAAGTGTTCCGCGCTGTCACACAGAGCCCAAAGTACAATGAGACTGCGCTGATCATCTCATACGACGAAGCCGGTGCGTGGATAGAAAAAAAAGACGCAAAAACTCGCTCTAAAACACGCCTGCTTGCTTTTTAATTAGGTGGTTTCGCTGATCACGTCGCCCCTCCTTTGCCGCCACGTGATAAATGGGTCAAAATTAAGAACCAGCCTGTGGTTCCAACTGGTCTTGGTAAAAGCGCGCGCGCTTTGCAGCAATTTTCATGCCGATTGATCCCTGTTTTTTTTTTTTTTTTGGCATGTAGGCGTTCGTGTTCCTTTCCTTGTGGTCAGTCCTTGGACGCGCGGCGCGTCGACGTACACAGAAATTCTGGACCACACGTCACAGCTCAAGTTCCTTGAGCAATGGATTGGGTATGATGCCAAGGGCAATCTCAAAGCGCCTGCCAAAGAGATTGAACCCTGGCGCCGCGAGACTGTTGGTGATTTTGTCGACATGTTTGATTTTGACCACCCAGATTACACTGTCCCCGCCGTCCCCGCCGTCAAGCGCCCACCTTATCTCTTTGGTGGCTGGCGTGCTGCTAGTAAAAAAAAAAAAAAAAAAAAAAAAAAAAAAAAAAAAAAAAAAAATGCACGTAGGATCACGAATTGACGCTTTTTTTTTATAAGCCGTGTGTGAGTTGTTCAACAAAGACCACCGACCTCGCCCGCCTGTAAGCTGATTTAACACGGCATGGCGCATTCTCACACCTTTTTTTCTTTTTTTTTTTTGTAGTATAGGAATCAAGCGTTCCCTACGGTGGAAACAGGCACGCGTCATGTGCGTGGCCGCATTGGCGAGGGCCACACGTATGCATTTGTGCAAGGTGACTTGATGAAGGGTGCACACGCGCTCGACGTGACGTGCACGTCGGTAAAGACATCGGCCATCCAGTCGGCCAACGTGCCAAAGACATCATGGCAAGCCAGCAATTACTTTGTGGTTCGTGCGGCGGCTAAAGAAGGCGAATTCACGATCGAATCACACGCGTCGCCCGGCGCGTGCCTTGCTGTCAACCCGTGCACACATGGCATTGTGCTCGCCAAGTGCAATGGTGCCAAGGTGCCCACGTTTACATTCGAGTACAATCCTTCGGGAATGAAACACACCATCAAGAATGTCGACACTGGTCTCTATGTCGACATCGATGTAGCCGGCCTTGTTGCCACGGCCAAACCAGAAAGATCATGGAGCGCATTTGCCGTCAGCTAACTAAATGAAGGAGAGCGGGCGGATTTTTTTTTTTTTAAATTATTTATGCAAAAGTTTTAGAGCATTAAAATTTATTCCAAATAATACAATGGCTGTGTGGCTTTTTCTAAGCCTGTGGTTGTCTTGTTTCCGAGGGCATCATCGCGAGCAAGGTCTTCTGCGAGAAGTCTGCCGTGTTTGACGCAATCGGGGACACTCACACCGAGATAGCCAGCGCCGGTGACGCTGAGGCGTGGGCCAAAGATGCGGTGGATGGCGGCATGAAGGTCGGCCATGCGATCGCGATGGCCAACCATGTATTGTGGAATGCATTGGCGTTGGATGTGACATTTCTGCCGCAATGGCGGCGAATGGATATGCAAATACTTGTCCAATGCCCCCGTGGCCATGGCAATGGCGCATGATTCAATGGACGCGTCATCCTGCACGCCCGGAAACGCCAAATCCCAATCAGAGCCGCCAATCATCGCCGTAAATCGCAATGTATTGGTCGCTTCGTCCTGCACACCCAGGCTGTTGGTATCAAAGATCACGCCCAAAAGGCCAGGCATCAGGGACGCCGGCTGCGCGTCGCGATGCGGCGTCAAAAACCCAAATCCGTCCAAATCGAGCGACACTGTGTCCTTGTCATATGCAAGATTCACCACGGCGACGTCCGCGCTCGGATTGTGTGTCAAGTGAGGCAATGGCTCAGGCGTCTCAATCCGCGCCAGCGCGTGCGTCGGCAACGCAGAAACAACGTGCTCCGCCTCAAACGACGTGCCATTGTCCATCGTCACCACCTATAAAATCATCAAAGAGTCAGAATCTTTGAAATTAGAGAGGGAAAGAAAAAACGAAGAAAAAAGGGGAAAAAAAAGGGAAAAGAAAGAAAAAAAAAGCGATATTTACCATTTTATGCTCCAAGGGCTCAAGTTTTGTGACCTTTTGACCAAGGACAATGTCAACATTTGATTGTTTTGCAAGATGCTGAGCAAGCGAGCGTGAAAGAGCTTCCAGGCCGGGAAGAAAGCCAATGACACTACTCTGTTGCAATGTTTTGTACCATTCGGGGTCTTTTTGAAGGCATTGGTCGGCGAGTGAGCGTTCGCGCTTGGATTCCATCTTGATCTTGCCAGCGAGCATGCCCAGAACGACGCTCCCAAACTCCTTTTCACAAGCAGCAAGAATAGGGAATGTGGACTGCACAGACAGTTTTTTGGCATCGCCCGCGTAAATGCCATGGGCCATGGCGCCCATCAGATTGAGCGCCGTGTGCTCATTGAACCGCCGCGTCATAAACGAATAGAGAGACTCGTCGTCGCCCGTGCCACGCGCGCGAAATGGCTCCAGGGCGCCCGCGGTCACCACAGATCGCATCACCGGCGTGTCCTTGAACAGCAATTCGCCCAAACTCGATGGAAGTTGGTTGATCACACCGTCGTATTCAATGTACCGGTGCTGTGCAGACGGATGTGACTTTGGCACCTGCACAATTTGCGATTTCAGGTCCAAGTCCCTAATCTACAAGAAAAAAAAAAAAAAAAAAGCGTCAAATCGCCCATTTCTTTCTAACCAATTTCCCCTTTCCTTTTTTTTTTTTTCTCTCATCGGCTTCTTTGAACAAAACGACTTACGAGGTCGAGCAAAATAGTGCCGCTTGTGCCATGGGGCCGCAGCGTGCGTGGGCCGCCTTCAAACAGCACGCAGTCGTCCCCTTGCTCGCTGTTGATCCAGCCTCCAACGCGCTGGCTCGCCTCGATCAGGCGCACACGCACGTGCGGAGGCAAGAGCCGAGACAGATAGTAGGCCGTCGATAAACCAGAAATACCGCCTCCTAACACAGCGACAATTGGCATATTAGAAAAAAACGCAAAAAAAAAGTTGGTGTTGAAAGAAACTCAAAAAAGGGTGGGCTGACACTTGCTGCCCTTTTATGCGCCAGCCAGGGTTCAAAACTCCGTCAGGTCTTGCCCCTGACCATCCATGTCCGCAGCAAAGCTCGCTCGCTCCACATTTTAAAAAAAGAAACAGCATTTCATGGCTCATCGTGACGCGTTTTCGAGTTGAATATAAGAGTGCGCATCATGTTTTTGTTATGTGGTGTGTAAAAGAGACACGTCAAGAAGCGTCAATTTTTAAAACACGCGATTTTGCCGTAAATTCAAAAATTGGCTCGCAACACCGCCAACCAGGCACCGCACAGATCCCATGCACGTCCCAACGAAAAGAGCGCAGCAAGAAATCACGGATGTGACTCAATTTGCTCCTGTCAACAAATCATGGCGCGCGTCATGGCCAAATGAAAATTTAGTCCTGGCGAGCCTCCAAACCAAAATTGAAAATATGAGTCTTCAGAATGGCGCCAAACTTGCTGACAAGCAACCTCACTTGGAAAAACGACAATATCGGCCAAAAAGGTGCGAGATCGATCTGCTCGTTAACGAGAAATAAGCCATTTTCGATTAAATTTCAACTTCGAATTGCACGGGATAAACGCGCCCAAAGAGCCGCGCTGACGCGTCCATTACCAAAAGAGACACCAGAAGTGTGGATTTGATTGGGAGCAGACGCGCATCACTCGACTTTTGACGCGGTTTATCACGCGCCGAAAAACACATATGATGTTAACGCGCATCAAAAATGCCAAAAAAATCACTTTTTTCATAGATCATCGATGTCGACGTACGCAGCTAGCCCTGCTCTTTTGGATGATGTGCGATTCAAGGCGCTGCGACAAGTTTTCATCGATTTCCCTATACGTTGAAAATAAAGAGCAATATGCATTTTACGACACACCTAGTCAATGGACCCCAGCTTTTTATTACATCCTTGTCGGTGAATGAGGGGCGTCTACCCTATGTGTAAATGGCGTGCAGATTGGAGGTCCTAAATTTCGTTCTTTTCCAAAGGTCGACTGCACCCCTTGGAAAATTCGCCATTTTTGAAAATCGTCCATTGCTCGGCATCTAGCAACCGCATCGCCTCAAGAGTGGGCTCATTCGAAAGAGAGAAAGCGGAATAGTCGGTTAAAGCCTCTAATTCTCCAGTAAATGGTAAAAACTGGACAAAAAACCAAAATACAATGAATTTCTTGAGACAGCAACATAACATACCGATGCATGTCAGTCTTCAAATAGGCGAGAGAGCCAGAAAAAGAAAACGCGCTTTTTTTTTTAAAAAAGGATCCATTGAGAATGTTGACGAGCTAGCCGCCTCTTGATTTTACGCGAATACATAGACGTGTGGCGATTTGCGTGTACGACGCGTTTTTTTGTGCGATCACTGGCACTCATATAAGTGCACAGTCCTGTACTCGCGAGTGACATGCTTTCGAGACGCAGTGTATTCGTTTGGCATCGAGTTACCTATTTGCGCCGACTTTTTGCGACTTTTGAAATGCGATTACTTGACAATGCACAAACCCATCCTTGAGAGATTCGATAGGGTGAAGGCGTCATGGACGTGATTGTTCACACCAAGTTGGGTGGCCAAAAATCAGATTTTGATTCCCAGGATCCCATCCATCACGTTTCCGTATTTTTAAAATGATCTTTAAAATACTCAGATACGCGATAAGAGACTTAAACGAAGAAACAGCCCAATCCCTTTTCAAGTTGGAAGCAACAACTAAAGTATGACGCGTGATCTTTGTTCCAAGTTTGAAGGGAGAACGCGATTTACAGACGTTTTTAACACCAAAACTCCGCAAAGATGCATCGCAGATTCTTGCAGCTGGCACTGAACAAAAAGGAGAAATCAAGAGCACACATGGGCTACGAATGATCGGCAGATGGGAATTCAATTGTGCCGTCGACATGCATGCATGCAAATGGACGGCGTGGGCGGGGGCCATGACGCGCCGACATCATGGCCACGTGGAAGCTTGGAATATTCGAACCACTGGGCCTAATTTGGCAGCCAGCATAGTTGGCGCGATGCACAAGGTCATGGCGGGTCCGGCGGCATGAAGATTTTGCATCGGAAAGCATGCGGTTCCCTGGCGTCTTTGTCTTCTCAATCACACGAGGGTTGTCTTAATGAGCAACAGACCCAGGCGCAATGCTGTTTGGATCCAGGGCGTGAAATTGAGGAGAGCAAATGGGCAAAAGGTCAGGTGAAAAAAGAAGTCCGCACTGGTGAAAAATGGGCAATGTAGCACAGCATAATGTCCATTTGTGCGACATGATGGGATTTATTGTTGTTTTGGAACAAGCAGCAGCATCAGATATCCAGAAAGGTGGTAGTGCGCTTGTCCGTATGCAAATCAATGGAATGACTAGGGCAGTAAATGTGATTTCTATGATCCGTGTAGTAAATGTCCTTGATCGGTTGTTGGCAATCCTAAAATTAGAGCGAAGAAAAAAAAAAAAAAAGAGCAAGAGCGAATCAGCAATGTGATGAAGGTTGGGGTGGCGGGATGGGAAAGGGGTGCGGACACGGGCCAATTCCTTTTTTTTTTGCGCTTTTGTTTGGAGACTCACGTGGCAAAGGAAGCAATGCGGGTGGAATTTGTGGCCATCGGAGGTCTTCGCGCAGCGGCCCTCGATGGGGGATTGGCACACATGACAGAGGCTCTTGTTGTGCTGGTGGTAATGTTGTTTGCAGTATGGCTCGTTATTGAACACGTAAAAGGTGGTATCGTCAAACGGCTGGTCGCAAGTTTTGCAAGTGAAGCATCGCTTGTGCCAGCGGCCCTCGAGTTTGCCATCGGATGAGCTAATTGACTCTTTTTCCACGGCCTTGCCGCACCCGCGGCACTTTGGCAGGTACAATTCGTTGAAATGCGGTCGACAATAGATACGGTGCTTGTGCCGGACAACCCCCGTGGTAAACTCGTCGACAGGCTGCTGGCATTGGCAGCACGTCAGGTGCTCGCGATGGAAATACACGCCAAATGCCTTGGTCAAGCGTTCCGTCGTGTCAATGGGTGCGTGGCTTAAAAAAAAAGAAAAGTAACAAAAAACGACGTCAGAGACCCAATTGTCACGCGACCGACGCGGTGAAGCAAAAAAAAAAAAAAAAAAAAGCGTGTGCACAGTGCACAATGTTCTTTTTTTTCCCTTTGCTTTTACCAGGTCGCACAATCCGGCCGAGAGCGGATTAGGTCAAAATGCTTGGAGCAGTAGACGATGCCATTCGATTCTCGAACTTCCTTTCTTGGCTTCAATGGCACACGACACAAATGGCAAGAGAAGCAATTTTGGTGGTATGTCTTGCAAAACAACAAAAAAAAAAAAAAAAGGGGAGCGGGGGGGAATAAGGTTTAGCTCTCTTTTTTTTTCAAAGAGGGAGGAGGGGGGACCTACAAATTGATCATTTACGGCAACAAGCTGGTCGGCTCGCACGGGACGATGGCACCGATGGCAATTGGGCTTTTGGTGCTGCTTTGCTTTGCGTTTATATTGGAGCCAATGATTCTTGTAATAAGCGAGGGCCTGGGGCTTGAAAAGCGAGGAAGAGGTGTCTGTTTTGAAAAAGGACAGTGTGTGTTCTCTGTGATCCGTGGTGGCGGCTACACGAAAGGCCAGAAATGGCTGCTGATTTTCGATGGGAGTGATTGGTGAGTGTGATTCGATGCTGACCGAGCGCGACAATGCCGTCAATGGTGATGTGGTCACGGTGGGTCGCTTGGCAATCTTCCAGGTTTCTTCGCCACCATGGTTGCTCAACACAGACGGCTCGCGACGCAGTCGAGTGCCCTTGCGCGCCATGGGAATGTGGCTAGCGATCGTAAAAAAAAAAAAAGATAAAAAAGCAATCAGCGCGGGAACATAAAAATAAACACTGGTGATTGGGGGGGGGGGCAGGGCGAGCCCGAAAAGCAGGGATTGGGCTACGAATGAGCTTATTTGGTGGTAATGGTTACCTTGGAAAGGGGTCTGGATCATTGGATGTTGCTGTGTTTAGGGCAAAACAAGGAGAAATAAGAGCAAAAGTGGCCACAATAGAAAAGAAAAAGAACCATTGGTAAGTCTCGCTGTGACTTTGTCCATGCTAAAGAGGGCATCCATAGGCTTACGCTGCTTCAGTGGCATTTCTGTGCAGGCGTGCAGTGACAATTCGCGTAAAGATATGGTTTGTTGGCAAGAGGAACACGTGACGGTGGGTAGGATGTGTGAGATACGTGTGTCCATGATCTGCTAATGCTGCAATGATGATGAAACGAGATGCAATTGCTCAGAAAAAAGGGGAGACAAAGGGATGGACAGTGAGAACGAAAAAAGAAAAAAAGGGAAAAAGAGACAAAAGAAAAAAAAAAAAGGCCCTGAATTTAAAAAAGTGGGATTTGCGCGCCAATTCAAAGCCCTCTTCGCCCAACGCAAATAGCCTGGTGCCACTTTCCCCAATAAGCGAAATCAAATGGGTCTCGACCATCATCACCTCTTTGACCTTGTTAAAGTTCATGCTGCTTACTTCCCCCCCCCCCATGATATCCCTCTCTGGGCCCAGCCAGCCACGTTGATAACAAAGAAAGTTAAAAAAAGAGGCAAAAAAGATGAAGAAAAAGAGCAACAGATAAAAAAAACAAAGAAAGCAAAAGCAAATAAAATTGATCCAAAACTATAAAAATCAAAAAACACCTCATCAACCACCATGTTCACGAGACGAAAAAGGCGCCATTGTCTGCAAGAAACGTGCGACAATGTGAATTCAGGGGGTACAGGAAGGCAAAAGAGGCGAAAAAGAGGCGTTGATCGTCTGTTTGTGGCCACGGAGGGACCATGGGGGACGAGATTGGCGCGCGCTTGGACGGAAGCGGAGGGCAATGGGCGTGTGCCGCGTCGCATAGCTGCAAATAACGAGAGAGATGGAGGGGCACAAGATCATGTGACCAAGTGAGGCAAGTGCGTGCATGCCCATGGCACATGTGTGAGCACTGCTGCACGCATGTCTGAAAAGGGCAGACGGGGAAGGGCAGACGGGGTTTCAATCTCATACATAAAAAAAAAAGGTGCGCTTCCAAATTTGCCCCCCTTTTTTTTGCTTCTTTTTCACGTTTCCTCCCCCCCTCCGCCCTTTTTTTTTTCTTTCTCTTTTTTCTTCCCTTTTGCCCAAACGCGTCTCTTTTGTTTTCTGAGCTACAGCGTCGTTCAGGTTCTTGCTCTGTTCTGCGCGCGCTGCTCCGTTTTTCTTTTTTCCCACTGGCAGTACACACTTTTTACCCCCTTGTTGCTCTTCATCTCTTTGGCACGACTGTCTTTGTTATTGTAAGCTGCTCTTTCTCCCCCTTTTTTGGAGAACGAGAGCAAGCACAGACTCACAAATTTTGTCTTTTAGGCATGCCTTCTTCCACGACGGTCAGCACGTTCAAGTCGTCCTGGTTAGATCCCGCTGAGCCCTCCGAGAATATGACGACGTCGGCGGCTTCCAAGGCGCGCCGACCCAGCAGGGCCATGGAGAACGGCTTTGCGCGGTCCACGGCCAGCAGCCGCTCACGAAGCAGCAATGCCGGTTTAAACGATGATGGTAAGGGGGGGGGGAGAAAATGCTGAATGTGGAAAAAAAACATCCATTGTTTCGTTTTTTTTTATGTCTTTTTTTTTTTTCTAATAAATCAATCCATTGATTTTGTTTTCGATTCTTTTAGAGGTGTCTGCAGCGGCTTCAGCGACTAGTGCGTCAATTCGCACGACTCGGCGCGCGTCGCAATTGGATCCACAACGACGCAAGAGCATGATTGACTCTGTAAGGCTGACATCGAGGCGTCCATCGTATCTCGAGGCTCCTACTCAGCATCAACAGCATCAACAGCAGCATCAGCAGCAGCAGCAGCATCAACCTCAGCATCAACAACAACAGTCTCTTGCAGTCAATCAGGCCAATCGGGCGCGTGCACATTCATTGGCAGTGGTTTCGACAACAACACGACGTCCATCGACGACAACGACAACAACGAATTCGAAAAAAGAGGACACGCACTCTGTGATTTTGCGGCGGCGCAAGGGCCACGGGGCCACCAAAGTGGTGGTGGATGACACAGCAGATGTAGGCTGTCGATCCTTGCCTCGTGCGAGAAAGTCCAATGACGACGATCCCGTGGATCGTGCATCACCACCATTGCCCGAAACAAATGACGCCAAGCCAATCCGATTGTACGACGCATGGAAAGACACGCTAGCCATGAAGCAGCGATTGGCAAAGGAGGATTTGCACCAACAACAACAACAACAACAAAATCAACAAAATCTAGCACGATCGTCTTTGCTCGCTCGTCGTCGCTCTTCCGTCCTTGCTTCCGCAACTAATCTTCCTCATCAATTACTACACACACATCATCGTTCTTCTGCATCCCCTTCTTCTCCAGATACACCACGTTCCGCTTCTTCATCGCTGCAAAGGCGCCATATCACTCCCCCTTCCACCAATCTCATCAAAGTAAACACACCCACAAGAGACGCCTACGAGACCCCATCGTCCCCCGCCGCCTCACCCATACGATCCCGCAAGAAATCGACCCCTCTCGACGACGCCACCGCCGCTTCTCTCGCTCGTAGGCGACGATCTCGCACAGAATCCCTCAAAGACGGCGTCCCCACAGCCACAAACACCGCCAATGCCTCCAATGCTACCACCACCACCGTCAGGTTGCGTAAAAAAAGCATCGTCAGCGAAACCGTTCATGATTCGACAAAGCCGTCATCCGCATCCGTCAAAAAGAACGTCGGACCGCCATCAAATTACACGCGCAAGCGCGGAAAGGTAACAAAACAATGAAAATGAGGCAAAAAAAAAAAAGGAGGCGGGGGTCGGAGCCACGGGCAATGAAACCCGAGATGGGCCACGTGACCACGATGGCCTATCTTATTTTCTCCTTTTTTTTTTTTCTCGTTTTTGTCGTTTTTGTTCATTTTTGTTCATTTTTATTGCAGACCCTCCCCGGGAATTTGGCCAAGCCGCCGGTACTGGAGCCGGTGGCGCTACCACCGATGAAAGTCGAGCCAATTCAGAGCTCCGTGTCGAAAATGATCAAAACGCCGCAGCAATTCAGGGACGACGACGACACTGGCGCTTCTGGCGCGGGCATTGCGCGACCAAGCACGAAGAAAAAGCCATCGCCGGACGCGACCATGGCTTCGACGCGTCGCCCGAGCATGCCGCAGCTCGCGTCGTCCAAACCAACGTCCACTCGGCGTTTATCCATCAATGCCTCGAGCAAGGGCGGGTGGGCCGCCTATGACGCGTCAGCATCCGCGTCGGACCGCCGCGCGCGCTCGGCAAAGACTACCGGATCGGCGCAACAACAGCAACAACAAATGTTTGACGATGCCACCGCGACAAACACGCTTCAAAATCGACATCGCGCAAGCATTGCTGTGCCGACGGCCGCTGGCGCCATGGACAATGCCGCGTCGGCGTCGTCGTCAGCAGCCAATGGCCCTGCGCTCAGCCTCCAGGAGAAATTGCAAGCCATGGTTGCCCAGCATCTACAACAACACCAAGATGACGCGTATACACGCGATCGACGCGCTCGAAAGAGCCAAAACATCGAGATGAATCGCCCACCGCGCCATGTCCATCAACATCGCATGTCCGAGCCATTCCTTTTCTCAAACAGCCACCCAGCCGCGTCCCCGGGCGCCAATCCCGCCGATGGCCAGCCAATTCCACTCGGCAAATCGCCAGATGCCATTTTGCAGCTGTATGGACCATGTCTTTCGGCCTTTGAGAAGCAGGAAATCCACGATTACGATGATATCTACTTTGTCGGGCCCTACGCGACCAAAATCCAGGGTCATCCTGTCCACGCAGGCAGCAACAACCATGGCTACGACGACGACCGTGGTGACTACCTCATTGTGCGCCAGGATCATCTCGGCTATCGCTACGAGATCCTCGAGGAGCTCGGCAGAGGCTCATTTGGCCAGGTCGTCAAGTGTTTTGATCATAAAACCAACATGTCCGTCGCCATCAAGCTCATCAGAAACAAACGCCGGTTCCACGAACAGGCCCTCACCGAGGTCAAGATCTTAAAGGACCTCGTTGCGTGGGACCCCGACGATCAGCATCATTCCGTGCGCATGACCGATTATTTTTACTTTCGCAGCCATCTTTGCATCGTCTGCGAGTGCCTCAGCATCAACCTGTACGAATTCATCAAAAAATACGATTACAAAGGCTTCAACATCAGCCTCATCAAAAGGTAAAAAAAAAAAAAAAAAGAACACAAAAAAAAAAAGGTGGAAAACGCGTGCTCAGTCTTCCTTTTTTAGATTTGCTTTGCAATTGCTACACGCGCTCTGCCTATTGTACGATCATGGCGTCATTCATTGTGACCTAAAGCCAGAGGTAAGACAGAGTGCAATGAAAATGAGAGCAACACGCGCAGTGACGCATGATCATGGGAGAGAGTTGACCTGTTTTTTTTTTTTGTGTTTGATTGCTAATAGAACATCCTGCTAAAGCACCCTACTAAAAGCACAATCAAAGTGATTGACTTTGGTAGCAGCTGCTTTGTCAACGAGCGAGAAAAAAAAAAAAAAAAAAAAAAAAAAAAATGCGTGTTTGCTGTGTAATGTGGCTCATTTTCTTCATGTTCTCCTTTTGTCTAGTGTACACGTATATCCAAAGCCGGTTCTACCGTGCTCCTGAGATCATCCTCGGGGCAAGCTATGACACGGCCATTGACATGTGGAGCTTTGGTTGCATCCTGGCCGAGCTTTACACTGGTATTCCCATTTTCCCTGGCGAATCAGAGCAAGAACAGCTCGCATGCATCATGGAAATCCTCGACGTCCCTTGCGCCGACTTTATCAATCGCTGCTCGAGAAAGAAGCTCTTTTTTGGTAAAAAGAAAAAAACAAAAAAAAAAAAAAAGCAGCTAGGGATGCCATTGTGCCTTTCTCCCCCTTTTTTTTTTTTTTTTTCGTAAACAGACAGCAACAACAGTCCACGCCCCGTGACGAATTCGCGAGGCACGCGTCGCAAGCCGGGGCAAAAGTCGCTGCAGGCGGCCATCCCGTGCAAAGACAGCCTGTTTCTCGATTTTATCTGCGCGTGCCTAAAATGGGACCCCGAGGAACGCCTGTCGCCCTACGAAGCATTGCAGCACGAGTGGTTCACGTCATCCTCAAAGCCCGCATAACGCGTCGAATCCTAATGACTTGATCCGCACGGTCTTTTTTATTTTCTTGTTTTGTTTTTATTTTGTTTTTATTGTGCCTATGCCCCCCTCTTTTTTCTTTTTTTTTCCCCCTCGAAATACCCACTTGTTCCAATTAAATATTGTAAATCCACCACTTTATATAACAAAGAGTCCCTGTAAAACGCGCTGTCATTGTACAACGGGCTTTTTTTTTTTTTCGGTCGATTGGCTTTTTCACGCGCGTGCTGGATGCGGGCATCTTGTTCCCGATTTGCCACTGTGAGAAAAATTTCGAGACTGGATGGCTGGTCGCTTTATTTTTTTCGTGGGGGGAGGGGAACTTTGGAAAGCGAGAGAAGAACCCAAGAAGAAAAAAAAGCAATGGGGGGGAGGAAGAGCGGGGATGGTGTGCCATGAGCTGCACCTCCTCATGCAAGGTGGTGCCTGAATTTTCAAAGTGTGTTGCTCTTCACATGGAGCAAACACTCTTTTGGAACTAACATTTACAATGAGTGCTCGACATCGTGTGTCAGTAAAACGCAATTGAAAGACGAGATTCCATTGGCATCTTGGCACTATCTAGTGAAAAGAGGTGTTTGTGCTCCCCCACCTCCCCTTGTCTCCTTACTTTTTGCTTCTTTTGGCACGAGTTCCAAGCTGATCGGCGTCCTTTTCAAGCAGAATTTCGAGGTCAGCCATCAGAAACTCAGAATTTTTTTGATTAAAGGGCCGTGACGATCGCCAAAAAAAAAAAAAAAAAAAAAAAGGAGTCTCGGCTTGTGCTGGGCTCCGAAGTGGGGACTGCTGAGCGCAAAGGATCTGCGTAGCGCACTATCTTGCGCTTCCTGACGCTCTATCATAATTAAAACAAGCAGAAAAGTGGCTCATCTATTATACCATCGCGCACAAAATGTCGCTTTTTTGCAACAAGGAGAAAATTTTAAATAAGAATGGCTCGGCTCCTTGCAGAAAAGGAATGGTGTCGGCCCAATCCTTGCTCATCTTTGGGATTATGCAATCGGGCTCGAGGCGTTTCACTTTTTGAAAATGTACGACCCATCATCTTGGAAAAAAAAAAGGTTTCCCCCCTTTTTTTTTTTTTTTTTTTTTTTTTTTTTTTTTTTTTAATTTGCGAGGCGAGATTGGTGTCTGCTTTTGGTTAGGATTTCATAGAATTAAGTTTAACAAATGATCCCAGTAGCCAAGCGTAGAAAGGCAACCGTTTTTCTGGTTCCTTTCCCCTTGCAGCCTGCGTCTGCGGGGATTCCAATTGGCACAGATGCTTTCTCTTTGTCTGTGCTGATAGTAAGCGCTCATGCGCGTCTCCTTTTCGCGCTTGTCAATGACAACAGCGGCGATCCACGCGTCCCACGTGCGGCCAATTGATCTCAATATGACGCGTCTCGTCTTTTATTTGCGCGTCGATCAGCGCGACAATTTTCCAAGTGGCCACAGTGATGTCATGGCAATCAAGAAATAACGAGATAAATGAGCTGGGTGACACAATTTCATACCCTAAAGAACAGTGATCAGGCAATGGTTGCACAGCCGTGCGGGTGGAAGCTAAAGTTCCTGGGCCCATACACACGTTGCTTGCTTTTGGCAATACACAACGAGCCCATTCAGCTCAATTCGCGTCTCAAAACACCAGGAGGACCCCCCTCTTCCCCCACCGACAATAAAATGAACCCAGATGGAGGCGTGAAAGGACAATCAGCGATCAGACAGAGGCCATTGGCGCGTCATGTTGCCCCGCTCAAGCGACTAAAAGTAAATGAGGATGATCTTTTTTTTTTTTTTTTACAATTTGATTGTTTTTTTTCGGATCTCCCTCATGCTTATGTCAAAAAAGGACAGGGAACACTCTTGATGCAATGCAATGCAGAAAAAAAGAAAGAAAAAAAAACACATGGTGAACAAGCGCGTTGCATTCTCTTTGTTTTAATTTGTGTCGTGAAGCAAGAGAGAGAGATTGCACGCCACTCGGGTTACACGGGTCACACTAAGGAAATGAAAAAAATGCAAACTCAATGGGCGTGCTCTGTGACCCCATAGTCAGATCAGACTTTTGCCAAATTAGGCACGCGGTAGCGAAAAAAAATAAAGATTTTGTGGGGGGAGCTGCCAAAATGTCGCGCATTATAAAAAGGGGTCAGGGTCGTCAGATTTTTCTTTTTCTTTTTTTTTTTTTATCATTCACTTTCCCTCACAAGAAATCTAATCCATTCCTTTTGACCCCCCCCACCCTTCCTTAATTCTTTCAAGATGCGTTTCTCCCTCATTGCTATCTCTGCTGCTCTCCTCATGGGCATCCAAGCTGCCCCCATTGCCCGCTCGGCCGCTGGCTCGGAAACTGGCAGCTCTGCCACGCTCCTCTTGCCCAACCTCTTGGACGTGACCTCGCTCCTCTCGGTGAACAACTTGTTGACCACCGTCGAGACCCTTCCTGACAATGTGCAATCGCAAGTGCTCTCTGTCTTGAACGACCCCACGCAATTGGTGTCTGTCATCCAGAACTTGCCTGCGTCGCTCCAATCTGAGCTCGCCGACTTGCCCAGCGCTGTCGAGCAATTGCCCGCTCAGCTCCAGGCCACTTTGGCCTCGCTCCCCTCGCAATTGGAGTCGCTCCCCGCCAAGCTCCAAGCTGTTTTGGCTGATTTGCCCGCCACCCTCCAAGCCAAGGTCGCCATGCTCCCCACCTTGATCCAGGGTCTCCCCACCCTCCTCGAGAGCCTCCCCGCCAAGCTCCAGGGTCTTCCCACCGAGCTCACCTCCGCTCTTAACGTTGGTGACCTCTCTGGCGCCCTTTCCACCCTCCAGACCACCGTTGGCACCGTCTCCGGTGGCAAGCTCGACCTCCAGGGCCTTCCTTCCAAGCTCACCAAGCAATTGTCTTTCATCCAGTCCACCCTCACCTCCGCCACTGGCTCTGCTTCGGGTGTTTCCTCCACCGTCACCACCCTCCTTGGCACCGCCACCGGCACCGTCTCCACTGTCGAGCTCACCGTCGCCCAGCTCAAGACCGTCGCTGGCTCTGCCGTCTCCTCGGTCAAGTCCGACGTCATTGCCATCCCCGCCAAGTTTGTCAAGGGCAACATCAAGAAGACTGTCAACGGCACCCTCGTCAAGGGCGTCTACCAGATCCAGGTCTCCTCGCTTCTCACCTCCACGGGCGCCAAGGTCACCGCCCTCACTGACAAGCTCACTGTCCCCACTGACTTGGCCAAGGTCTTGCAGCTTTAAGCAGCTTTTTTTTTTTTTTTACTTTCATGTAAAACCATCCTCAATTGGAATAAATATCCCGCAAACTGATTCTCACCCTTCATTCCTCGCTAATGCTAATAAAGATGAAAAAAAAATTTGCAAAAAAAAAACCTATTTTTTTGATGAATGATAAAAAAAGACGAAACTCGCGTGTTTCCCATCCCCCTCCACTTCATCGCCAATTGGATTAAAATTGCACAAGTCCATGATCCTCGTCCTTAATTCCTAGCCAATCCTACAATAAAATAAAGATGACAAGAAATTTTAAAAAGCTAGTTTTTCTTGTGGATGAATTAAAAAAAATCGCGCGTTCCCCCCACTTTTTCCTCATTTCGAGAAAAAGAAACCATACCCTGGATGGCTTGATGGCCCGAGGCGCGTCTCCCCCCATCTTCTAACCTAGACGAGACGCGTCCCCCATGCCGATTTAGCCGCCCCTGTGGCGCATCCCCCCAGATCTCGTTGATTTTAGCAATACGAACGCGTGTCCCCTCTCCCTCCCCCCAACTCTTTTTTTTTTTTTTTTTGGGTAAGCTCGACACATTTCCCTGAAAAGCGTCTTTTCCTGATGCAATTCCAGGAAAAACAAAAATGAATGGGTGGCACAACAGCCCTATTAGAAAGCAAAAAAGATGCTTTTTTTCTTCATTTTTTTTTTATTAGTTGTGACACTCAGATGACGAGTTCGCAAGGGACATGGTGGACGATGAACTCGATTTCTTTGCGGATGGAGTCGCAGAATTGGTTCAGCGGCAAGCAATTGCCTTCGTAGCCAAAGCATTCCTCGATTTGCGCACCAATGGAATCAATGCCATAGAGGATGAACGACGTGATGACGACCGTGGGCACGAGCCACCAGCCAAGCTCGGACACGATGGTAAAGGGCATGACAAGCAGGTATAGCCACAGCGACTGCTTGAGATGGATATTGTAAGCCTTGGGGATCGGCGTGTCTTGCAGGCGCTCAAGACCAGCAAGGCAGTCATTGAGCGCATTCAGGTGCGAAATGATCGTCGACGAGAAGATGCCGTCAATCTTTTTCACGTTTTGTGCTTGCGCCATGTACAACGACATACGGAACAGAATTTCTAGCGGAAGCGACATGTTTGCCTGCATCGCCTCATCTGGCAAGTCTTCTTCGCTCACAAAATTCACGTGCGGATGCGATGTCTCGCCTGCGTCTTCCACAGACGACTCTGTGGACGATGTGGACGACGACGACGACGACGAACGGCGCAAATGATGGTGTTTATGCGTCACAGGCGCGGGCAAACCCTCGTTTGAGCTGGTGCCGACGGCCAATTCCGCGGCAGACGTTGATGACGCCGTCGAGGACGACACCGATGCATCTGGCGGTGTCGTTGTCAAGCGCCGATTGACCTCGTCCGTGACACGGTCGCCGTGCATGGATTTGCGCCGACGTTTATTGTCCTTGTCGACATTGAAAAAGGCCTCGGCAAGATGATGCGATGCCGACCTTGCCTTTGCATTGTCATCGGCTGTGGCCGCAGGGATCCAGTGCGGCGGCAGCAAATAATCAAGGTCATAATAATCGACGCCGAATTCATGGCGCAATTGGTGCTTTGTTGCCACAGCAAAGGCCAAAATCAGCTTCATGCAACGCATCTTCTCCAGATGGTCCGTCTGGCTGCGCTCAGGGATCGACAGCCAAACCAGCCGAGCAAGATTGCGTGCATTGCTCTGCAGCGTCTCCCAGAGCTGACGGCCCTCGTAATACCGCGCATACGACGTGTTGGCCCGAAAAGCAAGCAAAAGACCAAGAACCACGCTCAACGCAGGAACTGACAAAATCGATGGTTGCACAAGAAAAAAAAACGTGAGCCACTCTCCCAGCAATGGTGGCTAAAAGGCAAAAAAAACATGCAAAGCAAAAAAAAAAAAAAATAAAAAAAAAACTTACTCACGGAATTGCTGATCGCAATATTCTCATAGCCGTTTTCATACGCATGCGCAATCGCATACGCATACACGGTCGTCAAAATTACCAAGGGAAAGATATCAGGCACGACCTAATTGTGAAAAAAAAGGAGAAAGACACCATTGTAAGGAGACCGCCGGGCTCGAACACCCCTGAATTTTTGTTTTCAGGCTATTTACCGAGCCACGCAAGCTGTCGTCGGCATGGTAAAGAAGCAATTGTAACATGTAGGCATTCAAAGAGACAAGAAAAAAACAAACGGGAGGAGATGGTGTCAAAAAAAAACAAAAAGGCACAGAACCAGTCCAGGGAAACAATACGAACAAATGGGCGATGATATCATAATTGAATGATTTGCCGAGAATGGAATAAAGTTAGGACGTGATCATTGAGATTTTTGCGTGTTCCCACCCTCTGGGCGTATGCATATGTCTTTTTTACCGTAGCTGATCAGGGTATTCACACAGTTCACGCAGCCAGCGCCGACGGTGATAGTCTGGAGGTGTATCAGACTCGAGGGTTACGACCATGAAAGAAAAAGGAAAGAAGGAGCGTGGAAAAAAGAGGCGGAAATGCCCCTTTTTAGGCGCAACGCAGTAAAGCGTGCCACGCCGCCAAAGCCAGCTGGCTCAGCTCTAAGCCCTTGGTTTTTTTTTTTTTTTGACAGCCTGAGCACTGCTGTCATTGCCCGCAATTCGTCCTTTCATGCTCCCTCCATCCAGACACTCAAGAAAAACGTGCATTGATGCAGATCAACTTGCGCCTCGCATAAAACGCACCTTTTTTGCATTTACACGTTGAGAATGTGCCCTGTCCTCTATGCACGTCTCCCAGCCAGGCACCTGTCATAACAAGCCCTGGACTTGAGGTGAACCCATGAGCAAGCTTTAGGCGCTGACACGATGTGATCAAAGATTTGAGGGCCAATTTACTCGGCAACAGGCTGAGCAAATCAAGACATCATACTATGATATGACAAAAGATGCAGAATTGAATTTTCTGTCGAATGAAAGCAGTTTTACTGCTGTTCGGCGAAAAATAATCAAGAAATTGAATATTTTTAAAAAAAACGACTTTTCCGGCTGTTGGCTTACGAACATAGTCAACCCCCGAGTTTCCTTGCAGGTTCAATGGCATCTATGATGTCAATGCATACAAATCACAGCCGCGAGTCTTCAATCCATAGGGCAAATGAGATTCGGTGGCAGAAAATGGTATTTTGAGGTGAATAGCCACGTTCAGGGCATGGCATATTTATGGTGGCTACTTTAAAGCAGGAAGATTGCTGTAGATGACGTGCTTCTTCCATTGTACTTGAATTGGAAAGTGAACAAAGGCACGCAAAAAAAAAAAAAAAAAAAACTTGAAGTTTTGGATTGCCTGTAGGTACGTAGCCTTTCTTTCTGGTCATCACGTGGCTTTGAAACAAGCAGCGAACTTAAGGCTGGGGATGCACGCTTTGCTGCGCGTGCGCGGCCAAGGACACTGTCTTGCAAAAAGGGCTCTGAAAGTAGAATGTGTTACGTGATCTTGTTTTCCAGTCCAAATCAGATGGCTGTTGAAGTAATCTGACGTTGCATATGCTCATGCCGATCCTAACGCGCCAGATTGACCCCAATTCATGGCGCTGCAGTATTTATTTTAGAGATTTTGGCGCGATTTATAGTAACTTTTTGCTCGTTTTGTGATTTTCCTGCAAGTGGAGCGTGAACAATGCAACCAGGGGCAGAGCGGACTTTGAACCCACCGCGGGGGCGCATTGAAAAACACAAAAGGCGGGGCTGGTGGACCTTTTTTTTTTTTTCCTGCTCTCTTTTTTTTTTTTTTTTACTTTTTTTGCGCGATCCCGTTTGTCATGAGCTGTCGACAGCTACACACATGGCGGCTACGGCCTATTTTCCGGTATACAAGCATACGTGGTCATGGATCGCTGGCGGCCAGCGGGGGCAACAAGCCTGTGCGGCCCATGGCGGCGTCCTATAGCGCGAAGCACGTGGAAGAAGGCTGGTACGACTGGTGGGAGCAGCAGGGGTTCCACGGCAAGAGCAGCAGCGACTATGCAAAGCAAGGCAGTACACAGAGCAAAGCAGAAACATTCACGATGATTACACCGCCGCCAAATGTGACAGGATCATTGCATATTGGGCACGCGCTCACATTCAGCCTCGAGGACGCGACGGTGCGGTGGCGGCGCATGCGTGGCGACCGTGTGCAATGGATTCCCGGCACAGACCACGCCGGCATTGGCACGCAGTCTGTCGTTGAAAAGATGTTGATGCGCGACAAGGGCCTAACGCGCCACGATCTCGGCCGCGACGCGTTTGTCGATCAGATCTGGCAATGGCGCAAGACATATGGCGACCGCATCCTCCAGCAGGTCAGGCGCATCGGAGCATCGGTCGATTGGCCCAATGCCTTTTTTACCATGGATGACACACGATACGAAGCCGTGCAAAACGCTTTCATCCGCCTCTACAATGACAATATGATCTATCGCGACACCCGACTCGTCAATTGGTGCTGCACACTCGAAACCGTCATCTCGGACATTGAGGTTTGTTGCAAAAATGGGATAGAAAACAGGTCAAATACTGAGTTTTTGCTTTTTTTTTTTTTTTTTAGGTGGACTATATGGAAGTGCATGGCAGCACCAAGATCCCGGTGCCTGGCCGGCCCAATGGGTAACAAATGATTAAGAAAAAAGAAGAAAAAGTAAATGTCAAGGGCATTGACAGGTGTTTTCGTTCGATTTTAGGGTGGAATTTGGCGTGCTGCATGAATTTGCCTATCCTGTTGTGGATGCATCGGCTGACGAGCCGCAGGAATTGGTGATCGCAACGACACGCATTGAGACTATGCTTGGGGACTGCGCGGTGGCCGTGCATCCCGACGATCCGCGCTACAAAACGCTGCATGGCAAGCATATCTACCACCCAATCCTCAAAAAAGAACTGCCCATTGTGTGTGACGACCAATTGGTCGACATGGAATTCGGCACTGGTGTTGTCAAGGTAAGAATGAAAAAGACAGAGCGAAAAAAAACAACAACAGAGAATGGACCGCGAATTGATGCAATTTTTACTAGATCACGCCTGCGCACGACCCCAATGACTACGCGTGCGCCAAGCGCCACGCGCTCCCGATCGTGTCGATCTTTGACAAGGAAGGCAAGCTGAATGGGCATTGCGGCGTGCCGGATTTGGTGGGCAAGGATCGGTTCGACGTGCGTGAAACGGTGATTGAGCGTCTACAACAACTAAAATATTATCGCGGCAAGAATGACAAGCATGAAATGCGCGTCGCGCTGTGTTCACGATCCGGCGACGTCATTGAGCCACTCTTGCAGCCTCAATGGTACCTGCGATGCTCGGAATTGGCAGAAATATGCAAAAAGCAAGTGAAACAAGGCGTTATGACCATCACGCCCGCACATCATGAGCAAGAGTGGTTCAGGTGGCTCGACAATATCCAGGATTGGTGCATTTCACGGCAATTGTGGTGGGGCCACGAAATCCCGGCGTACAAGGTGATTGCCGACGCCGCAAGCGACAAGGGTAGGTGAACAAGGAGCTTTTTTTTTTCTTGATTGGTGATTGACGCGCTATTGTAGACATGTGGGTTGCGGCAAAGACGGATGAAGATGCCAAGGATCAAGTGAGCCGCTTGTTCAAGCAGCTCGGACTCGCACAAAACACACCATTCAAGCTCGAAAAGGTATTTTTTTTCTTGGATTGACCCAACAATAGCGTGAACTCATTCTCTTTTCTGTGCATAGGATGGCGACGTCTTGGACACGTGGTTCTCATCTGGCTTGCTGCCGCTCTCAGCGCTTGGTTGGAGAGGCAATACCAATGACCCCATCCCGGTAAATCTCGTGATTTCGTGAATTTCAGGCTCCTTGTGCCCCATTGAGACGCATTGAGCCACTCACCATTATCAAATTCTTAGACTCGCTACCCGCTCCAAGTGATGGAGACTGGCTTTGACATTTTGTTCTTTTGGGTGGCACGCATGGCGATGCTGGGCAATTATTTTACGCAATCGGCACCTTTCAAAGAAATTGTGCTACACGGGATGGTAAACTAAAAGAGAAAAAGAGGAACACATGAGGTCACCCAGCGGCTCAATTTTTGATGTTTTTACCCGGATAAAGGTGCGGGATGCACAGGGCCGCAAGATGTCCAAGTCGCTCGGCAATGTGATTGATCCATTGCATGTCATTGACGGCGTCGATCTAGACACACTCAAACAAAACGTGCTTCACGGCAACCTGGCCCCCCAAGGAGATTGAGACGTGAGCGACAAAAAAAAAAAGGCAATCGCTCCAGGGGACCCATTTTTTATTTTATTTTATTTTTGCAGGAGCGTGCGCAATCTCGAAAACGAATATCCTCAAGGCATCCCTGCTTGCGGCACTGACTCGCTACGTTTTGCATTGATCTCCTACACCCGGCAGGTAACACAAAGCAATCGCGGCGGCACGCGTGCCGCAGCTTGGCGTGATCGGCGGACTCGGGGGCCGTCGGCGCCCGAGATTTTGCCGCCTGGGGACAACGAATTCTAAAAATTGGGGGCCCGACAGCAGATCAGGATGAATGTTCATCTCCCAATTTCTCTCTTTTTTATTTTTAGGCGCGTCAAATCAATTTGGATATCAACAATGTCGTGCAAACGTCGCATTTCTGCAACAAGCTTTGGAACCTGTTCAAATACGGTCTTCCTCGCTTGGAGGCTGCGACCACGATACCCGCGTTGCCTGCCGCGTCCGACAGCGCGCTGTCCTTGGTCAATCGCTACATGCTGTCCCGTCTCGCCGACGCCGTTGCCAAAGTCGATCGTGGATTTCACGAACATCGACTCTGTGACGCCACCGATGCCGTGCGGCACTTTATCGTTGATGACGTGTGCGATGTGTATGTCGAATTCTCAAAAATTGTGCTCAACAATGCAGATATCCATCCAAAGGACAAAGTACGTTGAAAAAAAAACTTTCATTTTCTATTTTTTTTTTTTTTGACGATTCAAATTTTTTTTTTCATAGGACGCGACGCTCTCCATTTTGAACATGTGCATGGACGTGGCACTGAGGCTTGCACATCCATTCATGCCATTTGTCACCGAAGTAACCCAAGAAAATGGACATCATGGAAAGAAAAGAAGCCTAACGGGATAATCGGGCCCTTTTTTCTCTTTTTAGGAACTTTGGCAGCAGATGAAACAAGTCCCCGGCACCTCGTCCGTCGCTGATGCTCCATCCATCATGGTGGAAAGGTTCCCTTTACCCGAGCAATTTGATGCCTATAGGGATATACGCGCTGAGGATGATTTCAAGGTACCATCAGCTTTTTTTTTTCTTTCTGTTGACGTGCTCAATTCCTTTATTTCTATACAGGTGATCTTGTCCATCATTCATGCAAGCCGGTCGGTGCGCCAAAACCATCAAATCAGCGTGGGCACCGCACTGCCCTTTGTGATTGAGTGCCAAGATGCGGAAATGCGCCAGGGGTCGCTGATGCGGTACCTTGACGACATTAAGAAATTCGTCAAAGCATCATCCATTGATATCCAGGCAAGTGTGACGAACAATTGGTCAAAAAAGGCAGAATTCACCGTATCTTGTGGGTTCACGTGTCGAAATCTCATCCTGTTTTTTTTTTAGGGAGGTGACGACGCCACGAGCACGGGCGCGTGGACGTCCAAGGTCATCGATAGCCAGTTGAAGATCAAGGTGCCGTCCAGTGAGATCCTGCGCGCGCAATTGGAGCGTGCGAGCGCCAATGGCACCGACATGGCCACCGTGATCAAGCAGCGACAGCAAAAGATTGAAAAGAAAATGGCCAAGGTGACGCGTGATCTCGAAAAGCTACGCGGCAAGATGGCCAAACCCGGCTACAAGGACGCCGTGCCAGATGATATCAAGACAATGAACACGTAACCAAGAAAAAAAAAAAAGAAGCGAATCTCCCGCCCGTCAGCAATCACCTCATCTCACACACACGCGCCTTTGTTTTGATAGGGAACGAGAAGCATTGTTGGCATTAGAAATAGACACATTAACACATGATTTGGCAACACTGGCCGCGTTTAAAGAATAAAAACACAAAAAAAGCGCTTCCAATCACAAGATCTGGAGAATCCTCTGCCCTCGCCCATGCAAATGCGACTTTAGAGTAAGCTGATCACGAAAAAAAGGCAGGCCTACCCACTCTGGTTCCCATTTGGGGGAGGCGCCGAATCCTGCGCTCTTGACTTTTTATGATCCACGCACGCTCCCCTAAAAAAAGGCCAAATTAGAGTTTGCGGCGTTGTGCGGGCCGCCTGTTTTTTGTGTTGGTCATTGGAAACCACACACTCTCGCTCTACAAGAGAGAGCGTGGTGTCAATGCTCATGTCATGAAAAATAAAGTGTTCGTGCTCAAAATTGAAAAAAAAATCAGGGATGGGAATGGGTGATAATGGGATTCCTCTGTTTGTTCGTGCACCTACCCCCTTGCTCCCTATTTCATTGTCATTGCCATTGACTCGTTTTTATTGTTTCTTTGGCCGGCTTTTGGGAAACACTGGCTGTTTTCAATCGCAAGACGAATTTTGGGACAAACGAGCATTAGACGGCTCCTATTGGCCCGGCTAGGCGGTTGCCGGGAATCTCAGTCAATTGACGCTTCTTCTTTACGGCACTTGTCCGCGCGGCGCACATTGAAAAAAAAAATTGTATAAAAAGGCAGGCGCGCAGTTCCTGGATTCAGATCCATTTTTCTTTTTTCTTCTTTCGTTTTTCCACCACTTTTTTAACTTTATATTCCCCTCCACCTGTGCATGATGTCGGGCTCCACACCCTCCACTACATCATCTGCACACACCATTCAGGGCAACACAGCCCATGACGACCCCGCAACGTCGGCAAAGGTGATTATCGATGAATCCGAGCACCTGCAATTGGCCGAAGTTGCCCAACAAAATGTGTCTGACGTCGAGGAGCTGCCTCCACAGCCCGAGACAAAGTCCAGCGACGATGACAGCAAGAACAAGAAGAAGAAGAAAGAGAAAAAGAAGAAAGAGCCATCGGTGCCCGTGCATCGCCTGTTCCGCTTTGCCAAACCCATCGACACGTTCATGATCATCGTCGGCCTCATCATGTCGGCCGGCATTGGCGCGCTGCAGCCATCGATCATCTTGATCTTTGGCCAATTCCTTAACCAGATGCAAGGTGTTGGTGGCGTTGCTGCCGGCTACCAATGCATCCCCGGCGGCCACACCGCCCTCGACTCGACCATCAATGTTATTTACATCTTTGCCTACTTGGGCACGGCCGTGCTCTGCGCCGCCTACATTGCCAATGCCTGCTGGGTAAGCTAAAAAATCTGAAACCCCCCTAAAAATACGCGTAAAAAAAAAAGACCATTTTTTAACCTGTATTGTGCACAAAAAAAGGTTTGGACAGGTGAAGAACAGACACGACGAATCCGCATGATGTATCTTCATGCCATCTTGCGCCAGGAATTGGCCTGGTTTGACAAATCCGAGGATGGTTCCCTCACCACACGCCTCGCCGCCGACACACAACTCATCCAAGACGGCATCAGCGAGAAATTCGGCCTCCTTGTCACCGCTATTGCTCAATTCGTCACCGGTTTCATCGTCGCCTTTGTCAAGGGCCCCAAGATGGCCGCTGTCATGCTCGCCACGTTGCCTCTCCTCGCCGGTGCGGGCGGCGTCATGGGCTATTTTATCACAAAGTACACGCTCAAGGCGCAGAACGCCTACGCCGACGCGGGCTCCATTGCCGAACAAGCTTTCTCGGGCATTCGCACTGTTTCCGCCTTTTCCTTGCAAAACCGCTTCTTTGAGCGCTATGACAAGGAATTGGTGAAAGGTAATTTAAGAAAAAGAGAATGAGTGAGAGAAAAAAATGGGGAAATAACGACGAGAAAAAAGAAAAAAATGGGGAAATAACGACGAGAAAAAAAAAAAGGAAAAAAACGCGCATTGTATGCTCACAGCTCACGGGCGTTCAACTCACCATCATTTTTTTTTTTCAGCGCGCACGGTCGGTATCAACCGCGGTCGCATTCTTGGCACAGGTTTTGGCTTTTTCATGTTCATTCTGTTCTGCACGTATGGTCTCGCCTTTTGGTATGGCTCGCAATTGGTGATGAAGGGCGAATTCCAAGCCAGCCAGGTGCTTGTGGTGTTCTTTGCCATGATCATTGGTGCTTTTGCTCTGTTGCAACTGCCGCCCAACATTTCTGCCGTGTCCAGTGCCGCCGGTGCTGCTTACAAGATTTACGCGACCATTGATCGCGTGCCAGAGATCGACTCTGATAGCAAGGAAGGTCTGCAGCCTGAGCACTCGCAAGGTGAAGTCGAATTCAAGGATGTGCACTTCACGTACCCGACGCGCCCCGATATCACGATTCTCAAGAAGCTGAGCCTCAAGATCCATCCTGGCATGACTGTCGCCTTTGTTGGCCCCTCGGGCTCTGGCAAGAGCACATCCATCTCCCTGCTGCAACGCTTCTACGACCCAGTTGACGGCGAGGTCATTCTCGACGGCAAGAACCTCAAAGATTACAATGTCGCCTGGCTGCGCCGCCAAATTGGTGTCGTGTCCCAAGAACCCGTCCTCTTCAACATGACCATCAAGCAGAACCTGATGATGGGCGCCACGCGTGACGTCACTCATGAAGAAATGATCGATGCATGCAAAAAGGCCAATTGCCACTCCTTCATTACTCAATTGCCTCGCGGCTACGACACCCTCATCGGTGGCACCGGTCTTCTTTCCGGCGGCCAAAAGCAGCGTATCGCCATTGCCCGCGCCATTCTCAAAAACCCCCACCATCTTGCTTTTGGATGAGGTAAAAAAAAAAAACCACGAAAAAAATGAAAAAAACACAAATCTCACTTTTTTTCCCTTCATTCACAAAGGCCACATCTGCCCTGGACACGCAATCGGAACGCTTGGTGCAAAAGGCGCTGGATGCGGCTGCTGCGAATCGCACGACCATTGTGATTGCGCATCGATTGTCGACGGTGCGCAATGCCGACCTGATTGTTGTCATGGACCAAGGCGATTTGATCGAGCAAGGCACGCACAATGAACTTTTGGCGCAAGGCGGCGTGTATGCGCAATTGGTCAAGAAGCAAGAGATTGCCACCGAGCAAGTTGGTCATACCGAATCTGAATTGGACGACGAAGTGCTGCTCAAAAAGGAGCAAGAAGAGATGGAGCGCGCGCAAGACATCCAGATTGTCACGGAAGGCAAGCGTGGCTCTATCGATTTGCAAAAGATCACGAGCCGTTCGTCGGTCGATGCGTACGAGCTCAAGTTGCGTCGCCTCAAGGAAGAAAAGAAACTCGCTGCCGAGCGCAAGGCACCCATTGGCAAGGTCCTCAACCAAATGCGTCCCGAATGGCCACTTTTGTTTTCGGGTTGCTGCGGTGCAGCCATTGGTGGCGCTGTCTTCCCTTGCTTTGCCCTCATCTTCTCGCGTATCCTCAACATCATCATGTTTGCAGGCCCTGATCAGCTCGCCCCAGCCCCAATGGAAGGCGCCAACCTCTACGCCTTTTTGTTTGTCATTCTCGGCATTGCCTCGCTCATTGGCTTTGCCACCCAGGTCATCTCCTTTGAAGTGGCCGGCGAACGCTATACCAAGCGCCTCCGTGGTTACGTGTTCCAGTCCTACCTCCGCCAAGAAACGGGCTTTTTTGACCAGGAAGAACACACGGTCGGCGCTCTCACCTCAAAATTGGCCATTGACAGCAAAAACGTCAGCGAGCTCATCACAAAAACTTGGGGCGACATTGTCCAAATCATTGTCACCGCCATCACTGGTAAGAAAATTTAGAAAACACGCGTCAAAACGCGTCAAAAGCGCGTCGCGTCGCGTCAAAAGCGTGTCACTCACCCTTTTATTGCTAGGTCTCGTCATTGCTTTTGTCCACAGCTGGGCTTTGACCCTGATCATCTTGCTCATGGCGCCTTTCATCATGTTTGCCACTGCATATGAATCCAAGATTCACCGCGGCTTTGAAGACAAGACCAAAAAGGCCAACGAGCAATCTGGTGAGGTTGCTGGCGAGGCGATCAAAGAAATCCGCACAGTGACCTCTCTCAATCGCCAACAGCACTTTGAGGATCGCTTTTTCAAGGCCACCGAGCGACCCCACATTCTCGCTCGCAACAAGGCCCTCACTGCTTCCCTCGGCTATGCCCTCCAGCAGGGTATTTCTGTCTACACCAATTGTGTTGCTGTACGTCCTTTTAACAAATGGCAAAAGCGCGCAAAATCGCTTACAATTCCTTTTTTCATATAGTTCTACGCCGGTGTGCGCTTCATGGATGACTGCAAGACCAACTTTTTGGACATGTTCACGACGGTAAGCCAACCTATTTTTTTTTTTTAAAAAAATGACATTTCTTCTCATCTTTATGTCCATTTATAATGTAGATGATGGTTATTTTGATCACTGCGCAAGGCGTTGGCCGTGCATCAGTGTTCACGTCGACGTATGCCAAGGCCAAGCACTCTGCCGTCGCTATTTTCGACATTTTGGAGCGCGAACCCAAGATTGACCCCGATGTGGAGGGCATTGAGCCCGAGTCTGTCGACGGCAACATTGACTTTGAAGACATCGTGTTCAGCTATCCCGCGCGCCCCGACATTCCCATTTTCAATGGTGAATTCAATGCTCATTTCAAGCGCAACACTACCGTTGCTCTTGTCGGCCCTAGTGGCTGCGGCAAATCGACGACCATTGGCATGCTCCAGCGCTGGTACGATCCTTCGGCCGGCTCCGTGCGTCTGGATGACCACAGCACCAACAAGTTCTCCCTGTCCAACTTGCGCAGCCACATGGCGCTCGTGAGCCAAGAGCCCACGCTCTTTGATATGTCCATTGGCGAAAATATCCGCTATGGCATTGAAGAAGGCAAGGAGATCACCCAAGAACAGATCGAGGAGGCGTGCCGCTCTGCCAATATCCATAAATTCATCGCAAGCTTGCCAAATGGCTACGACACGCGCGTGGGCGACAAGGGGTATGCTTAAACGAAAAAAAAAAAAAACGCGGCGCGCTTTGCAAAACGAGATGCTGACATCGTCTTTTTTTCCTTCTTTTTTTGCTCTAGTTCGCAGTTGTCCGGTGGTCAAAAGCAGCGCATTGCTATTGCGCGCGCCCTGATCCGCAAACCCAAGATTTTGCTTCTGGACGAGGCCACATCCGCGCTCGACAGCGAATCCGAGAAGCTCGTGCAGGCAGCCATTGACAAGATTCTCGACGACAAGAACAGCGAACGCACAACCATCACCATTGCGCATAGATTGAGCACAATTCAAAATTGCAATCTTATTTGCGTCGTTAAGGACGGCCGTGTCATTGAACAGGGTGACCACTTCTCCCTCCTCAAGCTCAATGGTGTCTACAGCGAATTGGTTCACCAGCAGTCCCTGAGCGCCAATTAGAAATCCTTCGTTTTGCATTGTAATCCCCTACTCCTTTTTTTCACTATGAAACTTGTAATTTTATGTATGATTTCCACTCGCCTAGAATTCTCGCGCGATAATAAAAAATAAGAATAAAAGGCAAAAAAAAAAAAAAACTAAAACTAAAACAAATGAATTTGTGCTTTGTGCATTTTCTCGGGCACTTGCTGAGATACTGACTGATTTTTTTTCACCCTCGTGGAAGCTCAATTTGTGAATATGGACAGACAGGTAGAGCCGAACCAGTATCATGTCTGTTTAAACCAAAATCGACAATGCGAGTTTTCAGAGTTATTACGCACCATCTCGCTAATATTTCAACGCAATGTCACCAAAACACAAGCGCCTATACCGTCTTTGATCACTGATTCATTTGAGGTGACTCGCGCGTCAACACGTTGTGCCGTTGTCGCGTATGCTGCCAGATTGGAAAAGACCTTATCCCCTTTTGGCAGGACGCGTCCTTTGGATCTTGTCCATCGGGTCCTATATTTGAACTAGAGGTTGCTGAACACAAAAAGTTGACGATGTCAAGTTTTTTCAGAGATCGGATAACTCAGTCCTGAGAACATTCATTTTTCATAAAATCAGGGCCAAACCAGGATCAAAATTACTCCTTAAGGCTAACTCGCCGAAAACTTGAAGCGATATCCCCAAACCACAAGCGCTTTTACCGCGTTTGACCACTGGTTCATTTGAAGTGACCCACATGTCTGGGCGCTCAGCCGTTGCCGCACTATGAGACAAAATGCTGATGATCTTACCCCATTTACGCCTATGAAACTGACGCTTTCTCAGAAACTAACTCATCTAGTCCCAAATTTGGACCAGTTGATGGTAGACCCAACTCATCAGTGTTGATACGTTTTTTCGCGAATCGGATCACTCAGCCGCGACAAATCTCGAGATTCGTGTTTGCTAGTGAAAACCCGGCATCAAACAATATTTTATGCGTTTTTCCCTATGAGGCTGACCTTATGGCTCCAAATTCAGATTACTGGATACTCGACTCAAAAATCCGACGATGTCAGTTTTTTCGCAAATCGGATCACTCGATCCCGAGGAAATGCATTTTGCATAATTTTAGGGCCAAATCAGGATCAAAACGATTCGTAAAGGCTAACTCGCCGGGAGCACGACGCGAGATCCCCCAAACCACAAGCGCTTTTACCGCGTTTGCCCGCTGATTCTTTTGAGGTGACTCACATATCGGGGTGCTCAGCCGTTGCCGCGGTACGTAATCAAATGCTGGTGATTGTATCCCCTTTACGCCTACGAAACTGACACTGCTTCAGAAACTTGCTCATCTAATCCCAAATTTGGACCAGTTAATGGTAAACCCAATTCTCCAACGGCATTAACTTTTTTCGCGAATCAGATCGCTCAGTTTCGAGAAATCTCGAGATTCGTGGTTGCTAGTGAAAATACAGCGCCAAATAATATTTTACGCGTTTTTCCCGAAGAGCTGACCGTATGGCTTCAAATTGCGCAAAAAAAAAAAAAAGCTTTCTTATAGCGAATCTTACTTCAAGGCACCGTGCATTATCAGGTCAACCAGCAGGATTTCAACAATTGATGCGTTCATCGCAAAGCAGCGTCCAGTGTGCATCCAAAAGAGCAAAATGCGTGCAAAATGCAAAAATATATGAAGATACAACGTAGAGAATTTAAACCGGCCACATTGATGCTTACTCATGGCCGTTGGTATTCAATTCACTGAATTTGATGGTAAAAAATCAGTGGTTGATTGCATTGTGGAGCTGCACACTTTAAAAATTAGGCTTTTGCGTGCCTTATCATAGTTGAATTTCTTTTTGGTATCATTCAGCCCGATCTATCAAAGTGACATGCTAAGGTATCCACTAGTAGATGCTGTAAATGAAAAAAAACGGCGGATGACTTGATACAACGTCTCTGCTGCGCAATCTCTGCGGCGACGGGTAAAAAGTGAAGCGCCACTGCGGAGTTTGACGGTTGGTATGACGCGGTCGGGGAATGAAAAAACTCATGGACCTTTTTCACGCGTCTGCGGCCGGCGGGAACCGCAGCGGCCTTCTTAAATAGGGCGCATCCAGTTGTTTGCGCTCCTTTTTTTTTTTTTCTCCTTTCTCTTCCCTTTTCTTGTATTTCTTGCGTCTTTTCCACCATTTATGTCGCAACACAACGGTTCTGCAGCAGTTGAAGAGGAAGAAGAAGAGTATGGTCCTCTCTTGATCCAGATGCTCGAGGTAAAAACGACATTTGCGTGCTTTCCAGGATGGAAAAATAACAAGCAGCTGCTTTTTTCATTAGGGCAAAGGTGGTGTCTCCAGCGCCGACATTAAGAAACTCAAAGAACACGGCTATTTTACTCTCGAGTCTGTCGCGTATGCGCCTCGCAAGAACTTGCTCGCCATCAAGGGTATTTCAGAAGCAAAAGTCGACAAGATCTTGGGCGAAGGTACAACCAACAGACGAATTGAGGGCTTGCGAGTGACAAAGTTGACCTTTTTTTTTCGACAGCCACCAAGGAGGTGAACCTGGGCTTTACGACGGCCATGGACGTGCACCAGCGGCGCCAGGAGATTGTGACGATTACGACGGGCAGCAAGGATTTGGATCGATGCCTTGGCGGCGGCATTGAGACGGGTTCCATTACAGAGATCTTTGGCGAGTTCCGCACAGGCAAATCGCAGCTGTGCCATATGCTTGCCGTCACTGCGCAATTGCCCATCAGCATCGGCGGCGGCCAGGGCAAATGCCTTTACATCGACACAGAAAGCACGTTCCGCCCCAGTCGCGTCCTCTCCATCGCCCAGCGGTAAGTTGTCGTCGCCAATCGAGGCGTAAAAAGAAACACGGACTCAATTTTGTTGTGTGTGTGGTAGATTTTCACTCAATGGCGAGGAAACACTCGACAACATTGCCTATGCGCGCGCCTACAACACGGATCACCAAACGTCGCTTCTCATCCAAGCAGCCGCTATGATGTCCGAGGCTCGGTAAGGACCCCACCCAGCGACAAAAAGGGCGGCGCATTCCAATTGGAGACTCATTCATCTTTTTTTTTTCATTATTTTACAGCTTTTCGGTGCTGATTGTCGACAGTGCCATGGCCCTTTATCGCACGGATTATGCCGGTCGTGGCGAATTGGCCGCACGTCAGGCACATCTCGCGCAATTCTTGCGCCAATTGCAGCGCTTAGCCGATGAGGTACGAAAAAACGAAAAATCCACGGAAAAAGTGCGTCTCTGACCGTGTACACACTCTTTCTTTTTTTAGTTTGGTGTGGCCGTCGTGATCACCAACCAGGTGGTGGCGCAAGTGGATGGTGGCGCGTCCATGTTTAATCCTGATCCCAAGAAGCCTGCCGGTGGCAATATCATTGCACACGCGTCGTGCACGCGCCTGTACTTGCGCAAGGGCCGCGGCGAGAACCGCATCTGCAAAATTTACGACTCACCGTCGCTGCCAGAGACAGAGGTCACCTTTTCCATTCTCGAGGACGGCATTTCCGACGAAATCCAGTGATCATTTTCCATTTTTTTTACCATTGTCTTTGCCATGATCACTTTTTTCTTTTTCTTTTTATTTTCCATCTATCTCGATCTGCGACTCTCTTTTTTCCATTTGATTCTTTTTTTTTCGCTTGAAAACGGCTTCTCGCCTTATTTCTCTTCCCCCTTTCCCTCTTTCCCCTACCCCACAATGTATTTTTACCCGATTTACCAAGCAATTGTCGTCTCAACCTGCTATTATTTCTTCGTCAGTGCACTCCTTGTTTATATTTTCGTTTAAAAAGCCTTCTCCCCTCCCCTCCCCCCAAATCCAATAAATAGGATGATTTGCATGTAATTTTCGTTTTTATGACAGGGTGTGCTCTATTTTTTTTACATCATCTCTTGGTCGGTGCTATAACAATCCATGAGATTGATCATGTCCTCCTTGGCCTGCAAGTGATCGTCGTGTGTCATGCCCATGTCACCCTGCATAAACGTCATGATATCCTTGAGTGCCACGCCATTGGCCGCCGCATTCTCGGCCGCGAGCATCTGCTTAGTGTTGCTGTTCGTCGACAAGTGCGTTAGCATTGGCACATGGTGCGGGCGCGTCGTGGTCCCGGGAGTCGCATCGTACCTGTTCAAAACAACGAAAAAAATGGCATGAGATGGTCTGCTACGGAAAGCGACAATTGAAACTTACGTCTTTCCTTCCTCATCAAGCAATGACGAAAAGAAACGTGGGTATGAATCGGGAAGAGGGTACGCCGTGTCCACCATCACTCTGAAAAAAAAAAAGAAAAAGACGCGTCAGCGTCCAATCATTTCTCTTTTTCTTCATTTTTTATATATTTTTTACCTGTGTTGTAGCTGATCGAGTTCGTCCTTGAATGGCTTGCACACCGCATTCACGTACTTTTCCTTGTCACCTTGGTTCATCAGGCCACGCAGGGTGATGCATTCGCCAAACACGTACTCAGGCTAACAAAAAAAGAAAAAAAAGCAACAGCATGAGATCACTCGGCACGACCTTATTATGTCGCTTGTATCACGCTTACCTTGGATAGGGACGACTGTAATGATAAGTCCATCAAAGGCAAAAGCGGGCGATTGGATGAAAGACTGGCACTGTAGCCGTACGACGAGATGGGCAGTGGCAGAGCGACACCCAGACTCGCGAGACGCGTCTCGCGTCGCCAATTCAAAAGGCCATCCAGACCGCTGATCGTCATTGCGTCCCTCTTCAATCTGCAGGGACAAAGAATAAGAAAAAAATGCGTCAGACGGCATGTTTGAATAGCAATTCGCGTGCCGATGTACCTGAAACAGGACGTGGCAGTCTCAATGGCGGCAGATAAGACGGAACTGGTGTGGTAGACAGAGGCACACTGGGGCGCAACAAGAAAAGAGGTGAGTTTTTGACGAGTTGTTTGAAAAAAAAAGACTCACATTGGGATGGATATAAGGTGCCAAGCCGTCAATCTGGATTCGTGAAGAGGTGGGCGTATACAATGGGACAAACAAGGATGACGCTTGCGTAAGACGAGGGATACCAAAGAATCGATTGAGCGTTGACACGGGTCGCTAACAAAAAGACAAAAAAAAATCAATGGTCCGCCGCAATGCCTTGCCATTGTCGCTTTGTTTCACGCGCTCTTTTATTGTTTTACCTTGTTTTCTGCCTTCATCATGCCAAAGGTCAGGATGGATGTCTTTGGAAAGTCGTCGGCAATGTCATCGAGCAGCTGCTCTGCGAATCCTGCGAATGCAGAGTCGATGTCTGCAAAGAGCTGGAAGCCCTGCAGCTGGTCGCATTCCTCGACATAGTGGCGCACGAGCCCGTCGTAGATATCGAGGTCCTTGTCGAGGTCCTTGTAGGCTTTGCGGCCAATGGCGATGGTGTCAAAGGGCGTAAGCGGGTTGTCGACCGTGTGCGACGCAACAGTCGTCATGGACCGTGGGTGGTAATACACGCGATTGAAATCCGCCCACGAGGACACCGTCTGATCCAATTGCTCGGACGCATCTTGCAAAGGCGCCTGGCCTTGCTCGGCAAGCTGCAATTGCTGCTGATACGGATGATCCGCCGCTTCCGCCGACGCCTGCTGCACGCCATGCTCCCTGCAGCGAAAAAAAAAAGAAAGGATTGAGCCCAAACCCATGCGACGCGCGCCCTTCCCTATCGCGTTCATTTTTACCATGCCACGGCGTCGTCCGCACCGGCAGACTCGTACAGCTTATTGTACTTGTGCAAAGACCCAAACGCGCCCTTGAGGTCGAAGATCAGCGCGCGTGGCGTGTACGTCTCGGTGCCCTAAGAAAAAAAATGCGCGCTTTAGCCACAAATATCCTCAAAAGTTGGAAATTCGTCGTCAGTGCAGCTTACTTTTAGCGTGGATCCGGCGCGGAAGAGGGTGTCATGGTCAAACTCGACCGAGGCGTCGTCATTGTACGAAAAGTAAGCATCCTAAAGGTGAACGACAAGGAAAAGGCGTTCAGAAACACGTAAAAAAAATACACAACACACACTTTTTACCTGTGTGTTCCAATAGTGCGTGCCCACATAATTGGCCAACTGGCCAAGCTGCAGCGTCAATATCTCGCGCATAGCAACGAACGAATAAAAAAGAGAAAGAGACAAAAGAGACAGGGGAGCGGGAAAAAAAAAGACACTTTTTTCATGCAAACTTCTTTTTTCTTGGGCTTGCGCAGCGATTTTCCCCCCTGATTTTATTTTATCCAACCACAACTCGCATGCAGAAGGTGGCTCAAGGAGTCTGGGCTTTACTGGTCGCAAATCCAAGAGGAGGTCTAATGTACGGATCTTTTTGCTCATTCTAATTTTGATCGCCCCTACAAGTGAGGCAATTGAAACCGGGGCAATTCATCCCAGAGACCTATTTTTGTTCTCAAACAGACAGCGACCCAAGAATTTTTCTTTTTGATTGGGCCGTTCACGTTTTGAGGAACAGTCAAAGCAACAATTTTCGCAAAAAAAATGAAAAAAAGAAGGAAAAATGAAAGAAGTATTCATCTGTTCCAAAGAGTAGCATGTTGTAGGAAACCCGTTCACCTGCAACAGACAAAAGACACTCTAGTTGTTCGATTTCCTAGACGCGGGGCGAGATAAGGGACTCTGCGACAAGAGAAAAGAGCAAACGAGGAGCAATGTCGCGTTTGGCAATGCGTTGAAGCTCCAAGTGAGCTGACCATTCGATGCATCCTGGAGCCTAGGTCCGTTTTCTAATAGTATTTGAAACGGCTGGTCGCGTTTTACCAAGAATACAATTGGCACTAGAAAAACCAACGTTTGGCCACCAATAGCTTGTTGCTCTATACAGTGCTGGGTCCCCTAAGAGTAATAACTATGAATTGCTAATTTGCCCTTCTGCATCTGTAAATCACCAAGAGCCAAGACACACACAATTGGGATCAAGAATCGCATATTTGTTGCGATTTTAGCGTCTTTTGATCTTTTGACTATTCTTTTTACAATTTACTACGAAATCAACTGCTTGGATCAATAATTCCGCGCTTCCTCCTTCGAATGAGCCGACTCTTGCAACATTGCGGTTGCTAGATGACGCGCAATGACCAATTTTCAAAATTGCCATTTTTCCAAGAGGTACGGTCGGCAATTTTGAAAGGGGTGAATTTAGGTCCTCAGTGCACCGCGCCATTGAAACCACATGATACGCACACTCATTCACCGACGAAAATCAGATAAAAATCAGGGGTTCATTGACTGGCTGTGGCGTAAAGAGCATTTTAGATTTTATTTTCAGCTCAAGGGCATCTCAGCGAAAGTTGCTTGTTTCTCCGAGAAACATGCATCATCAGAAAGAGCATGACTTGCTGCGTACGTGGACGTCGGTGATCAATAGCAAAAGTGAATTTTTGGTACCTTTGGCACGGCTTTAAAATCATAAGATTTTTTCGACGCGCGATAACCCGCGTCAAATGTCGAGTTGGAGGCGCCTTGTTCTTAATCAACCCATGCACCTGGGATGCCTCTTGCTACTGAACGCGTCAGCGCGGCGTTCATGACGCGTTTTTCCTGCGCAATTCGCGTGCCAATTTTATTCGAAAATCGCCCATTGCTCATGATTGGGCAGATCGACTGCGCTCGCTTTTGGCATTTTTGGTGGTTTGTCATTTCGCTTCAACTAGTGTGCCAACTTGGCGCAATTCCGGAGACCTGTTTTTTCGATTTTGGTTTGAGCACGCGACACGGTTGAAGTTTGCATTTTCGTCTGACGTGCCGCAATGCTCTTCGAGAACTAAAAACTGGCTCCAGCTAGGTCTTTTTAGCATGTCAATTCACTTTGAGCCATGTTTCGGGAGGGCTGCATTATACGTGATGGTGAAAAATTAACTTGTAAAGAGGAAAATCACAGAAAAGTGGATTTGACACACCAATTGGCATAGCCAGCTGCCTTTTTTTTCATTCAGTTACTGTTGCACACCGAAGGGCAAGTGGCTATTGCCGTTTTTGGGCGGGATCAAATGAGGGCCGCGCGACTTTTTTCGCAAACGCCAATTTGGGAACGTGTCTTTTTTCTCCTTCCGCTCGCCTTGTCTCTCCATGAACTCCATCCTCATTGTAGCGACGCTTGTCAAATGGCTACTAATACCAACATAGTCAGTTGCGACACAAAAATACAAAAAGAAACCCGACGCGACCGGGAAAGAGAGGCAAAATTGACCTCATTTTTGTTTGTTTTAGCCACTCGACCGACTTTGAGGTGCATAGGAACTGGATGGCTATCACCCACTCACTTCCCTTTTCCGAGTGGTATCGTGAGGTGAGCAAGAAGGCCCTTCTCCCCTAGCATTTTCCCGTGTTTTACTTGTTTTTAATACTTGTTTTTAATGATTGTTTTTACTTTTTTTTTTTCCAGGCGACGTCGCAGTGGACACTAGACTATCCGCCGTTCTTTGCGTGGTTTGAGAAGCTGCTGAGTGTGGGTGCAGCGGTCGTGGACGAAAGCATGCTGCAAATCCAGGCGGCACCATTTGTGAATGAGCGCACGATCATTTATCAGCGATGCACGGTCATGGCGAGCGAATTGATCCTTTTCTGGGGCCTGTGGCGGTACATCAACGCGGAGGAGGACGCCACAGAGGTCCAAAAGGCATCGACATCGTCTGGGTCTAGCTCCACGACAACGACACCAACGTCGACGGCCAAAACGATCCGCACGATCATTGCAATGTCCATCTTTTTGCACCCGGGGCTATGGATTGTCGATCATATGCACTTTCAGTACAATGGGCTACTGTACGGACTGCTTGTGCACTCGATTGTGGACGCGCAGCGTGGCAGGTACTTGTGGTGCGCTGCACTGTTTGCCACATTGCTCAATTTCAAGCACATCTACCTGTACATGGCTCCCGCGTACTTTGTGTACCTACTGAGCGCGTACTGCTTTGTCGATGCACAGAAATTCTCGGTGGCACACCTCGCGGCCACAGGCACCGTCGTCATCGCCATCTTTGCCGTCTCGCTCGGCCCCATTGTTGCCACCGGCCAGCTCCAAGCGCTTGTTGCGCGCCTGTTCCCCTTTACACGCGGACTCTGCCACGCCTACTGGGCGCCAAACATCTGGGCATTGTATGCGGGCTTGGATCGATGCTTGATTTTTGGTAAATTAGGGAAAAAAGAAAAAAACCACGGGAAATGCGCGCTCTGACGCGTATTTTTTTTAATGTTACAGTTGCCAAGCGCTTGCATTGGTCGTTTGACGCGTCGGCTGTGTCGTCCATGACACGTGGATACGTGGGCGACACCGTGTTTGCTGTGCTGCCCACAGTGGACGCGATTCATACTCTCGTGCTGACTGTCCTGGTGCAATTGGTAAGGCCCAAAGAACAGGAACACGTGGCATTGTGCTTAAAGCAATGACGATTTTGGTCTTTAGATCGTGCTGCAGGTGGTTTGGCGCAAGCCGTCGTTTGACAACTTTGTATCATCGTTGACGCTCTGTGGGTTTGCGTCGTACCTGTTTGGCTGGCACGTGCACGAAAAGGCGATCATGATCGTGCTCATCCCCTATTCGTAAGGACAGTTAAGCCCTATAAAGTGCACGCTCTTTACTCAAGCTTTTTTTTTTTTTTTTTTTTTTTTTTTTACTTTTTACAGCTTCATGGCCGGCAAGAGCCTGCTCCATCTGCGCATCTTTACCATCCTAAGCAGTGCAGGCATCATCTCTCTCTACCCGCTCTTGTTCCACGTGCAAGGTAAAAGAAAAAAAAAAGAGCCAATGCGCTTAAAATTTTCGTTTTTTTCATCTCACACCCATCCATTGTTGATTGCTCATTGTTTAGAAACCCCCATCAAGTGGATGATCACACTCATTTGGTACCTGTCCATCTTGCCTGGCCTCAGCTACTGCCTTCACACGTAAGAAGCTCACCTTTTTTTATTTCGCTTTCCCACTTTGTACTAACGCGTTTGCTTGGTTTAGGAAACTCCGGCGGATGCTGAGCAACGTGGAACGGCTATATTTGCTGGGTTTGGTGGCGCTCGTGGGATATGTTGGCGCGGGGCACACACTGATCTTTGGCGACCGGCTGGAATTCTTGCCGCTGATGGTGACAAGCGTGTATTGCGCCGTGGGTATCGTGTACAGCTGGCTCTTGATGATGTACGCGCATCTGACGGCGGCATAAAATCATAAATAGAAAGATAAAACCTCCTCAATTCCTGGCCTGGTTGCTCTATTCTTGTTTTTGACGTTCTTGTTTTTGACACGCCGACACGCGTGCTTTACTTTTTTTGCATAGACACCTTGAGAACTCCGCCATAAAACACGCGCATGCTGCCCATGGCGTTGCTGAGAAAGAGAGAGCGAGCGAGGAAAAGCATTAAAATTGCAGTAAAAGGTTCCTGTTTCTTCTTGTTGGCTAGGGAAAGGTGCATAGAATGCCCACTAAGACAGGCCCATGACTGGCCCATGACTGGCCCAGACGTTTGGGGCGATCGGTTGCTTCCTTTGGATCCTTGGCTCTCAGCAACACACGTGACGTGGGCTTTCTTCATGCTTTTTGGCAGATGCGCCCTTTTTTTTCACTCCTGTTTTTTCTTGCTCTAAAGCCTTTTTGTTTGTTTTGACCTCCTCTTTTTTTTTTCTTCTTCTTCTTGTGTGTGTCCACTTGCACCTCCGCCCTTTTTTTTTCCCTCTCTTTGTTTTTTTCTCTTTTTCTCTTTTTTTTTTTGTTCTTTCTTGTCTCTTGTGATGGACAACAAGCAGCACGATAAGCCAACGTCACCGCTACTGACCAGTACAGACGCCACACACGACAGGTAAATTGGACTTTATCAAAAAAACCAGCTATGTTGCGATGTCAGCACGTTCTTTTTTTTTTTTTTTTGCTGACACCCCCCTTTTTTTATTTGTTCTTATGGTTCTCCAGCCCGCCTGCGCCGAGTAAAGTGCCTCTCCACCGGCGACGCGTCACAAGCGAGTGCGAGGGTCTCTTGTTTTCACCAACAAGGACGCATATGGCCGTCTATGATATGAACCAACAAAGGCAAGGCAAATAAAAAAAATAGGGCGGGGAGGGGGGACAAAGAGATGGTGGCAGCGCAAAAGGGAGAAAGGGAAGAGTAGCGCTAACCGCACGTCATTTTTTTTTCTTTTTTTTTTTTTTCCTCTCTTTGAATTTTTTTTTCTTTTTTTGACGTTTTTACAGTTGCCAATTGGATGTCTTTTGCCAGATGGACCGCGGGTTCTTTTTATTCGACGATGTGTGGACGTGCTATCGTCGGAATTACTTCCAATTGACGACGTCGTGCACGCTTTCTGTGCGTGGGGGCGGTGGGTCCGAGTCTTTTGGTGATTTCCACGCGGGTGCGTTCAGCGTGGTTGCGCCGGACAAGTCATCGACGCTTCCGATCACGCAATTCCTCGTGCGCGTCGTTGTGCGCGCGTCGGACGGTAACACCAACGCGTCGCTCGTTCAAATGACGGCCAAGCGCGACAAGGGGCCGCAGTCCGTGCCTGGTTTGCTGCCGATCCAGCCCACCATTGTCAATGCTTTGGACAAGCAGGGCACCGCATCGCTTTCGCCCATTCCGTCGTCGTCGTCGTCGTCGGGACCGCTCGACCCATTGCTCAGCACCAATGTCACTCCCGACACTACCAGCACCAATTCCACAACGCTTTCGGCCACCAATGCCACAACGCCACGCAAGACGGTCACATTTGATCGCCTCCAATTCAAATCGGCCACGGCCAACAATGGCAAAAAGCGCGCTGTCCAGCAATATTTCCATTTGCATGTGGATTTGCTTGTTGAAACGGAAAACCAGCAATTACACGTCGTGGCATCGACGGAGACGTGCCCGCTAGTTGTGCGTGGCCGCAGTCCTGGCCATTACAATCCGTCGGGGCCCAAAACCACGGAAAATACGGCAAATGACGCGTCGGTCTCGCCATTGAGCAACAACAAGCGCGCATTGCCGCCGCAACAGGCATCGCAGCAGCCAACAAAGCGCCAATCAAGCAAGAAAAAGAAGCAGCGCATGGTGTCGTCGTCTTCGTCGTCATCATCGTCCAATGTTCCGGAAGGCGCCGCAGCAGCCTTGATGCCTTCGACGCCCATTCCACAGCCATCCATGGAGGCGTATCCAGCCATGGCAGCACAACAGCAACCGTCGGCCGCATTGCCATCGTCGGCACTCATTGCACCTACTCCCGTGGTGCCAAGTAACTCGTTTTTCAACTTTGCCGCTCATGGACGCTCGTTTAGTGCAAATGACTCGCATTTACATGAGCATCATCACCATCCGCCTCATCCTCATCATCCCGCACACCATCCATACCAAGACCATGCCGCATACCACGCCAATGCCGCTGCCGCCGCCCATCATCACGCACAACAGCAGCAGCATTCATCCCCCGAGCATGATCACGACCCCCATCAGCAACAGCAGCAGCATCAGCAGCATCAACAACAACAGCAACAACAGCAGACTTTGCCCTGGCACAATTATGTGTGGAACGATCGCCATCGCACTGCATCCGCAACTTATCCCTCTACATCGTCATCGGCTGCAGCAAACGCACGTGGCCCCGCCCTCGTCCATCCACAACAGCAGCCCTTTGACAGAGCATTCATGATGTATTCGCCAAATCAATGGCAATTTCGCTCATCCGCCGCCCCCTTTGATCAGCCAAGCATTGCTTCATCCGCCATGATCGACGACAATGGCTTTTTGTCATCCACACCCGCAGACGCACCCATGATCAAACCTGAGCACGAAAACATGATCAAGTCAGACACGCACGGTTGAGCACCCCATTTTCGTTTTTTTTTTTCACCCTTTGTACATCCCCCCTTTTTTTTTTCCAAAATCCGTGCCATTGTTGCTTTTTCTTTTTTCATCTTTGTCAAATCTCCATCTCTGCCCACCCCACCCCTTTTTTTTTCTTTTTCTCTGTCTCTCGGCACCATCATATCTCCCAATACGAAACACTTATTCCCTTTTCCCTCCTTGAATCTCCTTTTTTTTTTTCTTTGTAGCATCTTTTTCTCTTTTTCAAATGGAAAAAAAAGTCCCAATTTCTTTTTTTACGAATCAATCTTGGTATCATATAAAAATCAATGGATCTTATTGAAAAAAAAACAAAAAAAAAGTGTAAGGGGGTAATAAGTTTGTAAACTAGAGAATAGTTTCTATTGCAAGTCCTTGTTGACCCATTCTTTGCTTTGCATTTGGATCAATCTGGAGAGCGCACGCTGAAAGGCAAAGGCTTCTTCTTGGCCGGTGAAGAGTGGGGACGAGATGTCGGATGTATCGACTTGCAATTCGTCCATTCTGAGGCGCATCTGTTCGGCGAGGGCGTCTTTGCCTTCATCGGCATTGAAGATTTCCATGATGGAGTTCTCTGCCGAGGCAATAAGCGTGACTTTTGCCTCGTACATGGCGTCGATCATGGTGATGAAGCGGCGGGCCTCGGCACGGTGCTTCATGGTCATGCGTGGGATGTCGGTGAGGATGATGGTATGGAAATGCTTGACCATCTCGAGGTAATCGGCGGCGCTCAATGCGTTGGCGCACACATCCTTGAACGCGACGCGTGCCACGCCATTGGCAGTCTCTGGGATCACGAGATCACGGCCCAGGAAACGCAGCGTTTTCGGCGCGAGCGGCGCGCCATGCGTCACCTGGCGCGTCAGGCGGTCAATGGTCTTGCGCGTCGACCCATTGAGCGGGTGCAGGTACACGGGTTCATGCGCACGCTCGCGCTCAATCTTGCGATAATCGGTACCTGAATCCAACGACAGCACGTGGCATCGCTTCATCAACAGATCAATGCATGGCACAAACGACGACCGCTGGATCCCGTTCTTGTACAATTCCTTGGGATGCCGATTGGACGTCGTCACAAGCACAACACCCCGGTCAAACAATTCGGTAAAAAGATGCCGCAAAATCATCGCATCAGCAATGTCCGTCACTTGGAATTCGTCAAAACAAAGCACATAGCTCTCGCGCACAAGGTCGTCAGCAAGCGGCGGAATCGGGTCGCCACCCGCACCCAATTTGGTCTTTAGCCGGTGGATCCGCGCGTGCACATCCAGCATAAACGCGTGAAAATGCACACGACGCTTCCTTTCAATCGGAAGCGTGTCGTAAAACAGATCCATCACCATCGTCTTGCCAGTCCCCACGCTGCCGTACACGTACAGCGACTTTGGCTGGTACGACTTTGGCGGCGTCGCAAAAAGCCGAGAAATCTAGAGGAAAAAAAAATAAAAAATAAAAAGCCGTGAGTGGGACCGAACAACCATGTTGACCTTTTTTTTTTCTCATGGCCAATTGGGCATTGTCGTTTTGCTTTTACCGAGTGTACAAGGCCAGGTTGCTTGGAAGACTTGGCATGCGGCTGATAATGTTTCAATTCGTGCCACAGCTGATCGAGCGACTGCACAATGCTGCGTTGATGAGTGTCGCTGTGCACAGAGCCTGCCGCCGTGATGGAATCATACTTTGTCAGCGGCGAAACTAAGTAAAATCAAGTAAAAAAAAGTAAAAGAACGAGTAAGCTCCAATGTTGGTCGAGAAAAATGAGAAAAAAGAAAGAATTACCTTGCTGCTGTTGTTGCTGTTGTTGTGTGGCCGGTTGCTTCTGGCTGGTGCGGCTCGAGGGTATATTGTAGGCAAAGTCGGGCAGCACACCTTGTGCTGCTGCGGAAGAGTAGCGCGCAAGTGGCAAATAGAGCACGGTGGCCCGTCGCGACGCTAGCCGAGTGCATGTAGCGGCAGCAGACGAGTGCCTGGCGAGAACCACAGTGTGTTTTAACATCAAGTTGGGGAGGGGAGACGAAGTGAGAAAGGCAAGGAACAAACACAAAAGATGAAAAAAGGGGGAAAAGTCCGCTCCTCATTGGTCTTTTTTTTTTGTTTTGCCAGGCTGACGGCCATTCACATGAAAGATGTCGGCGGAAATTTCCATGCGCCGGCTCTTCCCTTGGCACGAGCCTTGGCCCGCCCCGCCTTGCCCGGGGGGTTTAAAAAAAAAAGCAGTAACCCTGATTTTTCCGTGCCCCTCCATCGGCCGTGACAGCCGCTCCAATGGGGCTACCAATGACTTTTTGATGTCAAAAGCGTGTCGTTGTCGCATGGAGGTGCGGATTGCAAAGTGGCCGCAACAGCAAGATCAGCCGCAGGGGCAGGGAAAAGGGTGACATCATCCAATCGACCGTGTGAATGTCCGCATGGTTGCGCTGCAAGATCAATTAGCCGTGTCGAAAAGCGTTGCAATACAAAAATCGAAAAAAAAAAGAAACGAGAGGGCTCGAGAAGAAAAAAAGAGGGCAAAAAACAAAACAAGACGCAAAAGAAATGAAAAAGAAAAGGACGGGGGCCGCCATGGCTGTTATTTATACAAAAGCCTGATTTCACACTCTCGAGTGAAAAAAACCTCTTATATTTCACCTTTAGAGTCCTGGTTGGGATGAAGAAACCGCTGAAGACACATGGCGACCGCCGTATTTGGTCGTTGCTTTGTGCAACCTTGCCTATTCTCCTATCATTTCTTTTTTTTTTTCCCAGCAACGACACAAACAATCATGCCGATCGTACTTTTTTTTTTATTTTCAAGCGTCGAATGATGGCGAGAAAAAGAGGGAGGGGTACTTTTTTATTATTGGGTAAAGATTTGGTCGACCTGTTTGGGTCGAATCGACCCAAAAAGGTCGACAATAAAAGTGCTCTTTTTTCAGGGTCCGTTGGGCCGATCAAGTCAGAAAAAATATGCTCGCGTTCTTTAAGGGGTCCAGAATTATTTGCGCCGACCCGCTCTTCTTTTGCTTGTTCCTTTTTTTTATCGATTTTTAAAGATCTTGAACATTTTGTGTTGATTCAACGTCATGCCTGCTCCCAGCCCCAAGCTTGCTGCCAATGTGCGCGTCTCTGTGCACAAACGTTTTTTCAAGGACAGGTCTGTTTTGAAGTCCTAGTACGTGTGGTCCACGACTAGGTTGTTTTTTGCCGGGCGCACCGTTTTTTGCCGTCCATCTGAGCCCATCAAGTCGATCTTCGGCGCCATTCTCGACGATGTCTCATAGTTACGATGGAGCTGTCAGGTGGTTGCCTAAAACGCGTCAGACCACTTTCGGAAGACGACCAACTCCTCGACGCACCCAACGACCACGTTTATTTTAGCGAATACGCGCTTGACGTCGTCGACGAGACGATGGATCTGCTGGAAAATGCCGAGGAAAGCAAGGACGAGATCGACTTGACACGTGATGTCCTGGAAGTACACGACAACGATGGATGGACGTGGCTGGGCACCTTGGTGGACTCGCGCATTATGGACAACTCGTATCGGAATAAAAAAACGCGCTTCTCGATGCCCAACTATCAGCACGCGCAGGCATTCGATTTTTTTGTTCTTTCTACCGCAGCATTTTTTTACGCGTATCTTGGAGAACACGGACACCACCAATGATGCGAATCAAGGCACGACCACCACTGGCATTTTGCTGGACGCTCTGGTAAACATGAACTCGCATTTTCAGAGATTAACTCGCTTGTGTCGCTGCTCGTGCCTCGAAAATGGTAAGCGTGGGCCGCAGACGCGTGCTGTTTCTTGCTGTAGTTCTTACCCCGACCGTCCAATTTGCTGACAATGTCATGTCGAGCATGCGGTTCAACAGGATGCCCAATGACCCCTCAAATAATTCTTTAGATCTTTTTCTTTCTTTCTATGTTTTTATTTTTTATTTTTCATTGTGAATATCAAGGTAAACATGCAAGTAAAGACTCGACCTTACCTTTTTGGGTCGAGCAACGTCGAGCAACTTTGTCTCAAACCTCGCGTGATAAATCTCCAGCTCCCCCATAAATGATCGATCCAATGCCCTTGAGAATTATTTTCAATAACAATGAGATCTAAACGATTGTATTCTGAAAGTTTGAGCGAAAAACACAGATTCATTCATTCTCTGCTATCACAAACAACTCGACCCCAACGGGTCGAATTGTCTAATCTGTACTTGTTATTAAATTCAAGTCAAGAAAAAATAATGAGCCAATAAGAAGAAAATTCATTTTTCAATTGTGATGTACTTACAACACCGAAGCATGTATATAGCTTAGGCACGGCTATAACCAGCCACTAAAGTCAAAAAAGACAGACAGAGAGAGAGAGAAAAAAGGAGGGGGTATCAAAGGGTCCTTTTTGACATTAATAGGGCTGGACCATGGGAACATCGGCATCAAACAGCAGGGCATCGATGCACCACATGAGCAGCCGCTGGAAGGGCGACGTCGGGCATGTATAGTAGTGACCAGACGCATCCATGGTGTAAAGATGATGCTGATTGAACAGTGGCATCGGCACAAAAAAGAAGATGAGCGTGCATAGTGTCGCACCAAGGCAACAAAGATGATACCACGTCTTGGGATAGCCCCGGAGAATCAGATACGCGCGCTTCCACTGTGGGGGGAGGGCAAGGCGGCGTGATTGGTGAGATATCAAGATACAGGAATTTTTTTTTTTTTTTTTTTTTTTTTTTTTTACCCAATAGCTAGTGAGGATCGTCTCGATGGCACTCATGGCCTCGACTTTTTTGAGCGCGTCAGTGACTTCGGCATCCAAAGACACAAGATACAGCTCGTCGTCCATGGCCATGTTGTATTTTGTCACCAATGCCTGTGTCGTCGGCGTGCTCGATTCGCGCGCCCGCGCACGCACCGCTGCCACCGCGTCTACCTGCTCCTGGAGCACATGATTGCGCGCACGCTCTTGCGCAAGATCAGAGCTTTGTTGCTCGCATATTTGCTTCAATTCAGACAAGTCCTTCCGTGTATCGGCCAAACTCAACATGGCACGCTCCCCAGCCTAAAAAAAAAAAAAAAAGGCGCGTCGGCAAAACGTATTTTTTTTTCTACCGCGACAAACGCGTCGATCTTTTTTTACTTCAAGCTGCTGTTTGACTTTTGACGCGGCAACGGCGTCGTCTGCAGTACGCGCGGCAGCTTCCTTGGCGGTCTGTGCAGCTTTCTCCACAGCGACATCGCGTTCACGTGTCACACACGCCAGTTGCTCCTGCACCTGCGCCAATTCTGCTTCCTTGGCCGCAACACGCTCAGCTGCTGCCTCTTTGTCTGTGAAAAAAAAAACACGTAAATCAATCAACGGTGGCCAACTTTTGGTTATTTACCTTGTGTTCGTTTACTTGACAAGAGTCTGTCTTCCGTCACAGCTTCCAGCGTCTTGACATACGCTTCGAGCTACGTGCATCAAGGCAATTTTTTTTTAAAAAAAAAAAACGCGTGAGATTTCTCTTTTTCTCTCTCTTTTTGCGCCAATTTACCTCGTCAATGCGTTCCTGTTGCATCGCCTGAGCCTGCTGCCGTGCCCTGAGATCCGCCTTGAGCTGATCCAGTTCTTTGGTCATGCTGGCCACCTGCTCATCCGTCAGGGCCGTGCGTACACGTTGATTTGCCGGTGATGGCGGCGTCGGATGCACGGGCGTCTAATAAAACGAGGGAAAAATACAAATTGTGTCAGACAAGGCCATGCTTTTCCTTGTGTTTTTTTTTCATGTTGTTGTACCTGTGGCGACTGTGGGAGGGCGATGGAATGACGCGATGTGTTGAATGGCGTGGATTTCGTGTCAATGACATGGACAATGGCCTTGTGGCTCGTGCGATTGGATGGGCCGGGATCTGGTGTGGTCGGGATGATCTTTGTGTGGTCCGAGGACGCGGTGGTGGCGGCCGCGGCCGTGGCAAGATACAGGCACATCATGTCATTGGCACTCAGGCGCAGATCGCCATTGGCGTGCCAATACCGCTGCAGCGCCGCGCGCTGGTCCGTCGACAACGGCAACAGTCGCCGTTCGTCCAGCTTGTCCAGCCGCGCCACCCACTGCTCAATAGTCAACGTGCTCCACCCAGACGAGGCCTCCTTGTCGCGGATCTCGGCAAGCACCTCAAGGAGCTTCTTTTGCTCGTCCGTCTGAGAGAACAAAAAAAAAAGAGAAAGACAATGAGGCCATGGCTCACCCATACATGTGCAAAAAAAAAAGGAAAGAACCACTCACGCGCTTCACATTCATCATGGTGTCGCGAACAAGCATGGCGTCGGTCGATTTTGAAACAACGAAAAAGTCGTGCACGCCTGGAGATAATAAAATGAAAAAGAGAATGAAGAACAAAGAACAAAAAAAGGGGCATTTCATCGATGTGCATCGACCTTTATAAGTCCGCTAACACAAAGGCAAGCGCGCGCGTATCATATGTCCTGGCTCTTCCAGATTGTTTGTTTGCCCGATGCATGATTTTTGTACGCTTGTCAAAGCCTTTCAAACATGTCAAAAAAATTCACTCTTGATGTTCTCAGAAACCGATAGGACGACCCATAGCGCTTTTAACGTGTCGAGTGTCAGCACACTTTGAATCTCTATTCTCTAATCTCTATCGAATGAGACCAATTTTATCGATGGAGGGCTAAACTCGCCGAGAGAATCCACTTTTTCATCAAATTCTTTGGTCGCGATTTGCTCGACAGTAGTCTAGTTGACCCCCGGTTTTTCTTGCAGTTTTACTAACAAAAAGATGCTGCCGCCTCGCAATTTAGCACAACCATTTTGATATGGCATTATCGTTGCCTCATGTTGCCGCGTCCGTCACCCGGAAGACGTGGAATTTTCGAGCACGCTATATCTGTTTTTTTTTTTGCCGCTCACTGTCATTGTCACTCTCTTGGGAACACTGTTTGAATTCTTTGAATATACAGAAGCCAATTTTGTTTTCGACGTGTAATGCTAAAAAAAAAAGTGCAAAATCTATTTCATCTTCAAATCAGGTCGTTCGCGGGCGAGGCTGGTCGCGTCTAAAAGCCGTACGCTCCATTTTTATTTTATGCATCATTTTGTGAATCCCTGTACGACTTGGATGATGCCGGTGAATGAGACAACCAGGGCAGCAACTGTCACCAACACGGCAAAGGCGTCGCGTGTAAGGCTGTTGATGAAATCGCGCTTGATACGCTGACGCCAGCTGTAAAACTTGCGACAAAGCATGGCGTACTCGTAACCGTGCTCGCTGGTTATGTCGTCAAACCAGCCAAATCCCCGGTAAAACCATAAAGCTGACTCGAACTCGAAATAGTCGTCATAATCGGTGATTCCTAGCTCGATCGCCAATCTGAACGATTCTGGTGTCCCAAGCAAGCCGTTGAAGATGCGTAGCATGTCATTGACCGGACAAGGCGACCCCTGACCTGTTTTTTGAAAGAGGCGCAGCATAACACACATGTTTGAGCGAGTGATTGAGCTCATGACAATAAGATGTCCTTTGACGGAAAAGGAATCGCCAATCTGCACGCGATATCCCTTTTCTTTTAGCTCCTTCAGGGTAACCAAACGCTCGGGAAACTTGACATTGTAGTGTTTTACATGGCCAAAGATTGAAAAACTAATGGTCTCTGCAATAGTCCTTGTCAGATCAATCTCCTGATCAAGCTCGTAAGACATGCTTATGCCATACAAGGCATAGGCTATCAGGTTGCACAGAGCGATGCGCTGCACGACATTGCCCGTTCGCCAACTTTGCACCAAACGAACTTCTTCGTCGGCCAACCAATTCTCCCATCCTGACAATATTTGGTCCAGAATGTATTCTGGAACGAATAGCTGGTTAGCTATGAAGGCTAAACGACTGAAACCAGCACACATGAAGAATCGCATATGTTGCTGGAATCCAATCGTGGACAGAATGCCGTCCACGGCCGTGATGACCTTTGCTTGCGAATCAGCACGCCGCACGTCGCCAAGGTGGCGTTCCAACGCAGATTGCTCATCGTCTTCAAAAACAAATTCAAGATCTGCCAGTCGTGTTGCCATTAGCCCGAAATTGAAGAGGTAGTACGTGTTGCCCACGGACTGTTCACTGAGGATGAGGCCCTTGAGGTACTGTACGGCGCCAAGAATTTCTTGCAATGTCACTTCGCCATAATGACGCGACCGAAAGGCGCGTTCGCCTGTTTCATCAGATGACTCAATGGTGGACGCACTGCTTGCGTCGCCACTGTCGGCAGAGACGCGTGAGAATATCTGCAGAGCCTTCCAATCGCGCTCGACGGATGGCGCATCGACTGACGGCGTCAGAGCGAAACTCGCGATAAATACTGATTTTGGGGTGATCATCGTCAGGTCCACGTCTTTTAGCATTTTTATCACTTCCCCGACGGTTTGTCGGTCAAAAATCGTGGACTCGCGCCAGGCTGGGAAGAGGAGATGGAAACCACGCTGCTGACTGGGCGAAAGCAGTGCAGGATCAAAGAGGCACGAGGGATCGATCAAGCCCTGGTTCTTAAGGGTCCCATCTGAACCGAATACTTCATCTGTCATTGTGATTGCAATCAAAAAAAAAAAGTAGGGAGCGAGAGAGGAAAAGGCGAGGGAGGAGGAAGAGTGCTCAAAAAAAAAAAATGAGCCGAGAGCCCCATACTGCCACCACCGTGTCGCACAGCGAGGACGAGAATGATCAGCTGTGTTGCGCAGCACCATTCCACCGTGTAACGTTCTTTATTGGCAGACCAAGCCTTGGAACACGCGTAAAAAAAAAAAAAAAAAAAAAAAGGGAGAGAGAGAAAGAGCCGTCAACCAATACGGAGAAAGAATTTGATCATTTACGAGTCTTTCTCGCTATCATAGAAGAATCTCTCGGCTGCACGCGACACTGCATAGAGAGCACTCTCAGGTACAATTTTGCCGCTTATTTTGAGGTTGTACGGCGCCTAGTAGCAAAGGGTAAGCTATTGCGAAGACATCTTGTACGATTTTTTGATCTTTGTACCCTGTTCCTAATAAATTATCCTTTCAATGCAACCTGTCGGACAGGGAACATCGTCTACTACAGGTTTACTGCATTCAGCGGACTGTTACAAAGCTTACGATGCCTTGAAAAACATTTATAATACAGTAATACGCCTAAATGATTATTTTCTGATTTACTTTCATATGCCTAATCCCCTAATGTACATTAGTTTAGGGCACCCTTAGCACATACACACACACACACATGAATTGGGACCAGTTGCAAGGTGGATTTTGTAGCACATTGCATTGTACGAACTCAGTTTGATTGAACTTCTTCGTAAAATGTTTATGAGAACGGCATTTAAGAGGATGCAATTTGGAATCCGAGATATCATCTTGACATCCGTGTGTGCACTAGCATCATTGCTCGCGAAACCTCTCGGTTTTGTGCCTGAGGTCTGTAACCGAAGTTAGCTTTTCTTTTGCTTTCGTGATACGCAGAGACAATCACTTACTCTCAACCTTGCTTGTTTCGCTATCCGAGCAGGTTGTTGAATTTTAAGAGCGCAGAATCAACTTTATAACATATCATACGGCCTACCTTCACTGCTGCTTGTGTTTTTGACTCATTCATCCCTAGCTATTTTGTGGTGATTTCTTTGCAGTTGTGCATTAATGTACTTGGTACTTAAAAAAAAACCAAATGCAAGAGATTTTTAGGCGCGTGGTCACTTGGAATCCCGTGATCGTAGCCAATCTACATACTGTAAGCATGCTTCAAACTGGGCAGATCGCTTCTTTATACTTTGCCCAAAAGTCTGCTGGCAAACCTGGCACATTTTGGAACAGAGATCGGATATCCACTTGCTCGAATTTGGAAGACGTACAGTATAATAGCGAAAGAAAAAACAGGTGTATTTGCCGCTCCGCCTCACTTTCTGTCTCCTTCCCTCCTGAGATTCAAACATGGACAGATGAAATGCCGTGGACCCGTGATTGCGAGATTCCCGTGCTACAACGATCGTGGTGTCAAATTTTTGATCTCGTACTTTATTGTACGTAATTTTTTATCAAGACGCCGCAGCAATGCTCGACTTGTATGATACGATGGCAGCAATTTTATTGCAACTTTTGTGCTCTACTGGAATTGTTACAGTAGACTCGGATTCGAATCAAACAGGTTGCCCGAAAAATATGATATGATACGCGCAAACTGGAAAAAAAACTCAAATGAAATTGGCTTTGTTGTATCCAAAGCTTTTATTGTTTCGTCACCGCACCGTTGTAAGTTGTAAGCGACAGCACTGACGAACAAGCTGGTGTTGTTTGTGCTGGCACAGCTGACAAGATTTCAAACCGGCAAGGGAACAGAATGCCGAGAAGAAATGAAACGATTTTATTTGAATTACAGTAAAGGCGTTTTACAGTATCGTCATGGAGGTCCCTTGAAAGTATCAAATACGCAGCAAATATCATACAGTATTATAGTGAGTCAAGTTCAATGGATTTGCATCCAATGGGGAAAGCAAGCAAAACGCAAAAAACGCGAATGGTGCCACGCTTTTTTTTTTTTTTTTGGGCACTGCGCAGTCCGGATGCAAGTACATGTGGCTTTTTGTCGGTGATGCTGCCCTGTTCGCCGGGCGTTCTTGCGCAGGAATGAGTCATTGACGTCCGGCGCAGCATAGTTGGCACATATAAAAGGGCCACCCATTTTTTTTCTTTTCTGCGCGTCCTTTTCCTTGGATCAGGGCCGACCCCAGCATGCTGCTCGTCAAAAAAAAGCACGACGTGGCTGAGTTTTGATTTTGTTTGTGTGGCCTGGCCAATAAGATGGCATGTGGCGGCCATGGCCCAAAATAGGACGTATGATGTCAGTCTGCACAACCTTGGGCTCGCTTCATCTCCTATCGCCGACAATGTGCAGGCCCAGGGGAATGACTTTTTTCTCACTCCTGGTCTGACAGTGGATGGCTCACACTCACTCACAATAAAAAAAAAAAAGCCTTGGCCCTGTTGCCTTTTTTATCTTTTCCCGCTGGCCAATTTACTTTTTTTGCCACCTTCTTTCTTTCCCATTTTTCTTTCTTTTTTTTTTTGTTTTATATTTTACACCCTGATCTTTTACCATGGCAACAGAAGGTGCTCTTGTGGCTTTGTGTGATGGATTAAGCAAGCAAGCTGTGAAGAGGAGGGCACGTATGCCTTTGTCGTGCCAAAGGTAAGTCGTGGGCTTTCGTTTATTTTTTTGCTTTTTCTTTATTTTTGCTCACTGCTTCCCCCCCCCCTTTTTTTTTTTTTTCTCAAGGTGTCGTCGCCACCGGTCCAAATGCTCGCGAGGGCGGCCGTCATGTGACCAATGCATGTCTGCCGAGGTGGAATGCGAATATCTTGATGCGCCTGGTGATTTGGAGAGCACGGCGCTGCGGGATCGGTTTGCCGGTCTGGAGGACCAGATCCACTCTCTTTTAAACGAATTCGACATCATTGAGGCGCTCGTCAAAGAGAACAACCAGCCCAATTTGTGCACCAAGGCGCTGACGGGCTGGGACATTCATCAAAAATACCCCAGTGGCCTTGCCATTGACACGCACCTGCAGCACGTGCAAGACATTTACAAGTGCCTCATCCAGTTTGCTCTGGACAATGAGACACCCCAGCCGGCACCTGCGGGGCCCCAGCCTGCGTGGCTGCGACGCAACAATGCCATTTTCCCAACCATCCGCCTTTCGCACTTTACCAGTCTCCAGCCAGACAGCACCATGCTTGCCATGGCCGACGACCCTGTGGAAATCACACAGCCACCTCCACCCTTGCCACAGACCATTGTCAAGAACCTGCTCAGCTTGTACAAGACGTGTCTGCTACACGGCGCCGTGCAGCCCTTTAATGTCTTATTGCAAGACATGTTGCTGGACCAGGAGATCTTGGATGCCACGCCCTCGCTTCAATTATTGTACGCGTCGATTCTATGCCACATGTTACCCCACGCCTATTGCTGGCATCGCGAGGCATTCGCTTCGTTGCACATTAGCGAGGCCGAATGCATTAGTCTGGCACAACAATACTATGGCTGGGCAAAGCATCTGCTGTCGACCCTCTATTTCGAGACCCAAAACCTGGCGACGTGTCACGCCATTTGTAATTTGGTCCTATATCACATGGAAAGCGGCAACACATCGGTCATTTACATTTATTCCGGAATGGCGGTGCGCATGGCCCTGTCGCTGCAATTGTACCGCGAAGAGGCGCTGGATGGCATTGCACAGACTCACCACGAAACCATCTTTAAAAATGCCAACATCCGGTACATCAAGGGCTACGCACGTTCTTTGCTCTGGTTCTTGTACTTTTTGGACACGGCCACGTCGCATTTCCACAACAAGCCGTACGAGGTGCACCTCAACAGCGGCGACACGTCCACCACCACGGCGTTTAACCCATCGCTCTCACAGGATGACCGCCAGGCGCTCTTCCAATGGCTCGAGTTCCAAGCGTGTCAGATCACGCGCGACATTCGGCGTACATGCTTTGCCAATGACGCCGAGGAGACGCCCTACCGCGAAATTGAACGTATAGAACGCAGCCTCATTGCATTCCGCGCGTCGTTACCCACGTTGCCCATGAAGCAGGCCTCCGTGTGGAGCACGCGTTGTCTTTACATGCATTGGATTCGCTACCACGGCCAATGGATCCTCCTCCACCAGACCTACCTGCCCACCCCATTGTCTCTCCAGCGCTGCACAACCGCAGCCTTCGCCCTCGTCCAGCTCTTCAATAATTGGATCATCGACATAGATTGCTATTTCCGACCCTGTATCCACGAGCTCAAGCAGGCTTGCGACATCTTGCTCTACCACGTCGACAACAACACAGACGTCAAGCTAAAGGCCCTCGACGGCTTAGCACAGCTGATCCAGGTCATCATGCTCACACCAGTCAGCGACATTGCCAAGAAACGACCCTTTGTCCGCCGTGTCCAGGAGGCCCTGCAGCAAAATGGCTGGAACAACATCCCCGGCTGCTCTTAAAAAAAAGGATGCAATTGCGTCTTTTTTTAAATTAAATCGATTGAAATAAAGAATTGCCCCCCCCCTTTTTTTATACTCCAATTGTTCATAAATCACAAAGATATCGAGCCATTGGAAGCGGCGACGCGTCAAAAAGTGTGATCAGAGCATTTGCCATTGTGGACCGGAGTTTGGCGGAATGGTAAAAAAAAAAAAAAAAAAAGCAGCCACCTCGCCCAATTCGGCTTTCTTGCTCTTACTTTTTTTTTTTTTTTTTTTTTTACCCCCAGG
>KV441889.1:491161-561500 GCA_001650995.1 Gongronella sp. w5 | reverse complement strand
AAAAAAAAAAAAGCAGCCCCCCCGCCCAATTCGGCTTTCTTTCTCTTTTTTTTTTTTTTTTTTTTTTTTTTTGACCACCATGGCCGACACAAAGATCGAGGCGACGCGTGCACCCGAGGATATCAAGGACGATCTTGACGACGATTTCCCTCATGTTATGGAGAACCAATACGTTTTGATTCATATGCCAAGCGGCAATCTCAAGCTGATCAGTGGCAAGATGCACAAAAAAAAAAAAAAAAAAAAAAAAGAGCTCATTTTTTGCTTTCTCGTGGGCTCAATTGCTCTCTTTCTCATGCTTGTAGAACGATACAGCTTGGCAAGTTTGGCTCGTTCCAGTCCAACAATCTTATTGGGCAGCCATACGGGCTTTCGTACGAGATTTACGACAAAAAGGGCAACATCCGGCCCATCAAGAATTTTTCGCTCGAGGCCGTCGAGGAAACCAAGGCCAACAACCAGAGCATCCAGGACACAAGCAAGGTGCAGACATTGACGCACGCTCAGGTCGAACAGATGAAGCAGGACAGCCACAGCGGCGAGCTGGACTCGGAGGATCTCATCCAGCGCATTGTCAGCTCCCATGCACAATTCGACCAAAAGACAGAATACTCAAAGCACAAGTACATTGAGCGCAAGAAAAAAAAGTAAGCGCGCTTCAAAATGTCAAACGATCATGCATCCAACACTGATCCTTTTTTTTCTATTCTTTTGCCAGGTTCATGAAGGTGTTTACGCCCGTGCGCCCCACCTTGTATACGATCACCGACTTTTTTTTCAACAAGAATCCCGACAAGATCAAGTAAAAATTTAGCCAAGTCTATTGGAACGCGCATGTTGACTTTTTTTTTTCGGCGCATGTGTAGCTATCTTCGCAACGACACGCTGTCGCAATTGCTCAGCAGGGCCAATGTGCGAGCCAATGCCAAGCTGCTGATCTTTGACGACACGCAGGGCCTTATTGTGACGGCCGCCGCCGAACGCATGGCCGGCTACGGCACTATTGTCGCAATCCACGACAATGACAATCACAACTTTGACATTTTACGCTACCTGAATCTGTCCAAAAAGATTCAAAATACCATTCACACGGTGCCCCTCGCACGCATCAACCCTGAAGATCCTCAAGGTAAAGCAATTAAAAAAGAAAAAATAGTATGAAGCTGACCATTTTCTTGTTTGTGGACATGAAAATTAGAGGTGTGGACCGATAAACCGCAGGAGCAGCTGGACGACATGACCGAGGACAACCGAAGGGTGCTGGAGCGCAAGAAACGCTCGCTGGAAGACCGTAATCGTTCGCGAGAGCTGCTCTTTGAGGGCAACTTCGATGGGTAAAACGCGATAAAGCTCTTTTGACGCGTCTCTTTTGGCGCAAATTGGTGTTTATATTCATGGAGGGGGACACTGACTTTTTTTTTTTGTTAGTGTGATCATCTCGTCTTATTATGACACAAAGAGCATCATTGAGAAACTCACGCCATACTTGTCGGGCTCACGGCCGATTGTCGTGTACAGCCATGCCAAGGAGCCGCTCGTACCGGCCGCAGAGTATATGCGCAAGTCAAGAGATTATATCGAAAGCGACATTAGCGAAAGCTTCTTGCGTCGGTATCAGGTAAAAGCAAACTTAAGCAGTTTTTTTCCTTTTTCTCTTTTTTGCATTTTTGCATTTTTTTTTTGTTACTGATCCACCTCCTCCTCTTTTCTAGGTGCTCCCTGGGCGAACACACCCTGAAATGACCATGAGTGCAGGCGGCGGCTATTTGTTGTCTGCCATCCGTGTCATTGACACCCCCGACGAGTTTGACGACGCGTGCATCGAGTCTAAAAAGCGCCGGATCGCCGCCAAAGCGGCAAAAGCCGAGGCCGCCAATGTCAATGCCGACGCAGACGGCGACGTCGACATGGCAAAATAAGTTCATTCTGTCACTCTTCACTTCCCATCGACACCTTTCAATAAAAAGCATCGCCAAAATTGGCACCCCCATAGACTCCAATTTCTCAAATTTATCGCAAATTCATGCAATCACAAAAAAAAGTCCGCCAGCGGATCGCCAGAGGATCCCCATTGAGGCCAACGACCGCGACATGCCATGCAAAAAGCCAAAATTGTCAAAAAAAAAACAATGCAATGGCCATCGCAAACGACTCTTGGGACGACAAAATGAAACAAAAATAAACTACAAAAATAACCCAATGGCGCTTTTGCAACAAGCAAGGCGCGCAAAAATGCTGGGCTCATTTCGTAAAAAAAAAAGAGGCATGGGCGGCGGGGGTTGTGGTGATAAAGTGGAGGGGTACGTCCGACGATCCCATGGGATTGCATCCCAAAGGGCTGTCAGGTAGCCATTAGACTGTCTCTTGTTTTTCTTTCTCGCTCTTGTATCTTTTTTTTATCCTTTTGCAGAATTTTGCATTTTGTCTGTCGTTTCAAGATGATGTCTGAATCCACAGAAGCGACCGCGCCAAAATACATGGTGTATTGCGTCATGGTGGCCTCGCTGACGTCCTTGTCACTCGGCTGGATCATGGGGTAAAGCTCAATCGCTGCCTCCAGGGTCAAAATATGATGCTTTTTTCTCACTTTTTTTTTTTTACGCGCCAGATCACCCAATGTGCCGGGCGAGGTGACACACAATTGCCCCACAGGCAATGCGCATCTCACAAATCCAGCTTTTCCTGATTGTCTGCCCATGTCGACGTACAGCTGGTAATAGATGGCTACTTTTGAAGTTTTTTTTGAGAGTACTGATTTTTTCTCTCTATCTAGGGCGTTTGCCGTGGCCTCTTTTTGCATTGGCGGCTTCTTTGGAGGTATTGGCAGCGTGTACTTCCAGTCCAAGATGGGGCGCAAGCGCACCATCATGCTCAGCAATGCCGGATTCATCGTGGGCAGCATTGTGATTGCCCTTTCTGTCTCGACGACCATGTTCATTGTGGGGCGTGTCGTTGTGGGTCTCTCGTGTGGCATGTGTTCAATGGTGATTCCAACTTATATTGGCGAAATCTCCACCATTCGTGCACGCGGTGCCATGGGCTGCTTCCATCCGTAAGGAAAAGCGCTCGGTTTTGCAAATTGACGCGATACTGACGCGTATTTTTTCTTTTCTTCTTTTCTCAAGACTGTTTGTGGCGCTGGGGATCTTTTTGACGACGTTGATCGGTATGTTCCTCGCGACGGTGCCGTGGTGGCGACTTTGTTACGCGTTTGCAGGCGTGCCATCGCTTGTTCAAATCATTTTGATGGTACCGTGCACCGAGTCGCCTCGGTGGCTGATTAGCATGAACAAGGTTGAAAAGGCACGACACGCGCTGCAGCAATTGCGCGGCAATACGGATGTGGACCGAGAATTCTACGAGATGATCCAAGGACAGGTTGGCGAAGCGGCGGCCGGATCAGTTGCGAAGGAGCCGCTGCCGACGAAGCCTGTGGACCTCAAATCGGCTCAGCAGCGTGAATTGGCACGTGTCACGTCCATTTCGGATCAAGCAACGCTCGTTGGCGCGCAATCGATCAAAAAGGAGCAAGATCTTGCGCACGGGTCAGACGATGACGACGATGATGATCATGAATCGGATGACGAGCATCAGCGCCTGGATACGCGTCTTCCGGACGCTAAGGCGGAGCAAGATTCGGGCGACGAGGACGAGGAGCAGATGATTGGGCCAAATGCGGGCGAAAAGGGCAACTGTGAGCACGGGATTGTCCATCGTCGTCCAATGGAGCAGCAAATGTCCCTTTTGGCGCTCGGACGCGATGCCACGCTTCGGCGCATGACCATCACGCTGTTGATGCTGCACGCTCTCCAGCAACTCATGGGCATGTCGGCCATCATCTACTATTCCACCATGGTATTCGCCATTACATTCACAAGCCCATGGACAATCGCCATCCTCGCAACCGCAGACGCGCTCATCAATATGCTCCTCACCGTCGTCGCCATCGCCCTCATCGACCGTGCAGGAAGACGCAAGCTGCTCCTCGCGTCGCAATTGGGTACAGCCGTCTTTTCCATCGTCACCTTCTTTGGCATCTTTTACCATCTGCCCGCACTGCTTGCCGTTGGATTGCTTGGCTACGTTGCCGTCTACTCGCTCGGCATGGGCCCGATTCCATGGGTCCTGACCATCGACATGGCCCCAACTTATGCCTCCACCACCATTGGCGGCCTAGCCACTTGCCTCCATTGGCTCATTAACTTTGTCATGGCCCTCTTCTTCCCTGTTCTTCTTGGCGCCATCCAGGGATACACATTTGTCATATTTGCAGGCATCGCTCTCTTTGCCCTCGTCTTTACTTACTATTATGTGCCAGGTAAAATTCCAAAAAAAGTGCCCCATTGACCATTTTTACTCACTCACATCCACTGTTTCACGAGTATAGAAACCATGAATCGATCCATTGAGGCTGTACTGCGCGAGTACGAGACGCGTCGACGCTAGAAATTTCTAATGTTAATAAAAAAAAGGATGTGATTCTTATTGTAAACGCTTAAAACGCGGGCCATATGCGCCGGTCTTTTACTGACCTTGCCCGTTGTCGTTGGTTGATGGATTGGTAAAGATTGGAACTTGATCAGATATCGGATCAGTTGAGCGTCAACAAATTTATGTTTGTTTATTAGCGCTTGAATCGATTTGAATTAGGCTCCCGGACATGTTTTGAGGCCTCTGTTGCGGTTGTTACGTGCTGTGCAATTAAAAAAAAAGTTGTCTGATAAGGTGTTTGCCGAGAATTATCGTGGTTTGAGCTACTTGATTGTTTTACAATCAAATGTCCATGTGCGTACAATTTACCAGGGAAAAAGTTGCTTGTACCGAATATCCCACGTTAACTCGTTCGAATGAGCCCACCCTTGCGTCATTGCAGTCATTAAATGCCGAGCGATGACGATTTTCAAAAATCGCAGATTTCCAAGGGGTGCAGTCGACCTTTGGAAAAGAGCGAACCTTACGACCTCAAATCGCCACGCCATTGAACCACATGGTACGCACAGCTCATTTACCGACGGAAATCAACTAAAAACCAAGGGTCCATTGGCTGGGTTTGGCGCAAATTGTGTTTGAGGGTTTATTTTCGACACAAGGTCATGTCGATGAAAAATGCACCTATCTCCGAGAAACACATATCATCGAAAAGAGCACAATCTGTTGCATACGTAGACATCGGTGATCAATGAAAAAGGTGGATTTTGGCATTTTAAATGCAAGTTTCAAATCATATATGTTTTCGACGCGTGATAAACCGTGTCAAACGTCGAGTTCGACGCGCCTGTTCTTAAGCCAATCCATGCACCAGGGGTGTCTCTTGCTAGTGGACGCGTCGGCGCGGCGTTTATGTCGCGTTTTTCCAGCGCAATTTGCCATTGAAATTTAATGTAACATTGCGCATTGCTCGTGATTGAGCAGATAGACTGCGCTTGCTTTTAGCATTTTTTGTGGTTTCTCTGAACGCTTCAACCAGTGTTCCAGTTTGGCGCAATTCCAGGATCTATTTTTTTGATTTTAGTTTGAGGACTCGTCACGGCTAAAATTTTGATTTGCACTTGATGAGCCGCTATGTTCATTGAAAGCTACAAGTTGACCTCAACTCGGTGTTTTTAGTACCTTAATTCACTTTAAACACGTTTCGGGGGATCCTGCTGGGACCGGTGGGCGAGTTGCATTACAAACTTGCGAAATAGAGCCAATTTGGCCGTTTTTACGAAAACCGGCGTGATATGATGTGCATTGGCAGTAATGGATGCATTGCCTACTGCTTGGCAAAGACATTCATGGACACCGCGGCGTGTCGCGTCGCGTGATCCTCAATTAAACGGTACATAGGCATGACGTCGCTTGCAAAAAAAAAAGAGAAAAAAAGGACAAATGCTTTAATACACTATGAAAGACGAGCAAAAGAGATGAGAGAGGGGGTAAAATCAGGCAAGCAAAAGGCCGAAAAAAAAGACTATGTACTACAAGTCAAATGGGAGAAAAAAAGGAAAAAAAAAATAGGAAAAGAGCGGAGGAAATCAAGCATTCATGCGCTCGATGAAATGCTCCATGTTGCGTCGCACGACCTGGTCCAGCGTTTCATGCACCTTGATACAGCCGTCCTTGGCAAGACTCATGACGCCTTCCAATTCTTCAATGTGTAACCGAGATTGCAGCTTCAAAAATACAAAAGACGCACAAATGCGTGTCAAAAAGCCGCACTATTTCTCTTTTTCCTTTCTGCTTATGCTGTTGTAGATTTACCTCCAAAAGATTGACCTTGTTGGTGCGCGGCAAGATGGCGAGCGTGAGCTCGGGGGTGTCTGCGGACTCTTCGAGGTTGTTGAGGTCCAGCACGGGGACTTTTTCAATGGCGCCGGCCGAGCAGGCGCACACGAAGTCGACCATGGGGATGCCGGCGTCAATCAGTGCCATGGTCGTGGCATTGATGCACGTTGCGAGGATGCCGCCGTCGTGCTGGAAGATTTGGATATAAACATCGATTTGCGAGCGCGGAAACTGGCTCAGCAGAATCACAGGCTCAAACGTCTGCCGGATGAACGCGCCAATCTCGAGCGACTGTCTGTCAAAAGAAAAATGCGTCAAAATACGTGTCTTTTTATCGTTTTTGCCCCATTTGGAGTCCATTTGTCCTTACTTGTCGTTTTTCGACCGCTTTTTGCGCTCGGTGGTGCTGAATGGCGCGACAATGAACTCGACATTGATGATGGCGCGGTCGGCCTGCGCTTGCATGCGGTGGCGCGCTTCGCGCGGGCCGTACACGGCCACAAGACACTTTGTGTTGCCCTGTTCCAAGTAGGCCGACCCGTCCGACTGGCTGAAAACCGATGTTTTGGCCGTAATGCGGCGCAATTCGTGCGCACGTCGTCCGTCCACGCGAAGACCTTTTTAAAAAACAACAGATCAGCAACGAAAACAGTGGAAAAGAGAGGCTTTGCCGCCGGATAATATGTACCTTCAGGCGTCAAAAGCTCTTGTCGTGACTAAAAATGACAGATCGCGTGAGTCTCATGCCGTGAGGTGCAGATAACGCGTCGGGAGATGCATGTGTGAAGAAAAACTTACCATGGCAACTCTGAAAAAAAAAAAAAACGTGAACAGGGAAGGACAAAAAAATTTGCTTGCCAAAATTGCGCCCCCTTCTTTGAGCAATGCCAATCGGACGTTGAATCTGCGGGGGTTTAAATTCGTAAAAAGTCCAAGATGCCAAAAAAAGTAGAAACACGATGATTGTTGACAGCATTGATTCTCCCCCTTTTTATTTACCTCTATGGAGCATGACAGCCAATGGCGTCAATTATTGCTCATGCAACTCGACATGTCATTTATTGGTGAAAGGGGGGGAGGTGAGCCATCACCAGCTGCACAAGGACCGTGCTCAGCATGAATGACATGGTCGACGTCACAGTTATCGATTTTTTTTACGTTTTACGCAAGTTCATGGCGTCACGACAAGGCAGTAGTGGCTCATGCTCACCATGGGCATATATCGATCGCTGCCATGCGCATGCATTGGTCCATACGCGGATATGGAGCTTTTCAGAGCATTGCAGATGGGTGGAAAAACTACCAAAAGGAGAGGCGGCTGGAATACAGAAGCCCATTGCATCATCACATGCACGGTGACAAGGGGAGGGGGCGCACAGTGCATCGGCTCTGTCAAGAAAATGGGAAAAAATGGGTGCTCTCTCTCTTTTTTTTTATTTTATTCGCACTTTTTTCCAGCAAAAAAAAAGAAGGAGCAAGAAGGGGGAAAGAACGAGGGGGTGCTGGTCTTGAGATCATCGCCATGCTTGATGTTTGATGGGCACTCTCCAGAGAGATCTCAGGAGCAAAGCAATTGGGGAGGGGGGGCGAGCATGAGGCCCATTGGTGGAGAGAACGGACTCACGCACGAAAAAAGATTGCGTTGATCATGCAGCCAGCCAAAAATAGCAACATGACAGCAAATCCCCCTCGAATCATTCCATCATTTGATTATAAACTTGGATGCTGTCAAGGCAATTCGTTTTTTTTTATCTCTTTCTAGTTTTTTTATATCAAAGGCCGTTTTTTGTCATGCCTCGTCATTTTTGCCCGACGATTCTGTTTGATTATACCAGCAATGTGTATAGTTCTGTACCTGACGAAAGAAAGGAGCAAATCCACAACCGGATGGAGCTCAATGGGCGCCTTTGGATCGCCGTTTGTCAAGGAGGTGACGATCGCTTGCTGTTTCCGTCTAGGCGCCGCAGCATCAGCAACAGCAGCAGCGACTCGATGCCATTGTCACCGGAATTGGCAGCATCGTCGCCTCATTTATCTCCACGCGTCAAACCACGCGTCATGTGCGACCCTCCAAGCTCCGACGCAGCCAATGGGCGCGTCGTGGCCTTGTCGGTGGTGCCTGTGGTGCCGCCATCGCTCCTCAGGCAAAAACGACGCGGCAATCTGCCCAAACAAGTGACCGCCACACTCAAGCAATGGCTGCTCGCCCACATTGATCACCCATACCCTTCGGAAATCGAAAAAGCCGCCTTGCAGGAGGAAACACAATTGACCATGAGCCAAATCAGCAATTGGTTCATCAATGCTCGCCGCAGAATCGTCCCGTACCTCGCGCATCAAACACCACAATGGCAACCCTCCTACAATTTCATGGGCAATCGCACCAAAAACCACAATGGTAAGTTTTTTTTTTTCTCCCACCACAACGCCCCTCGTTTTTTTTTTTTCGTTTCCCTCCGTCCGTCGGCATATGTTGTGTGCGCACGCAAACGCGCTCGCCGGCGCCCGCGTTTTGGCCACATACTTCATCTTCTCAAGCACAAAACACAAAAATATGCCCAATCTTGGGCACCATGTGACTTTTTGTCGTTCCCACTAACATCTTTTGCACCCCCTTTTTGTTGCTTTCTTTTTTTTTCGCCAGGCACAAGGCTAAAAATGAGCAATGGCCATTCTATGAAAAACAGACATCCGCGATGACGCTCACTTGCAATGTTGGCCCATGATCCAATAGATCAACGGAAACGTCTTGTTTTAGCTTATCAGTGGAAAAAAAAAGTCATTCGTTTCAATGCATCCAGGTGTCATCAAGGATCGCCCGTGCCCGCCTTTTGCTCAAACAGGCTGCCTCACGCCATCTTTTTTTTTTTTCTCACCGAGCGAATTTTATGATGTGTGTATGTTCGAAAGGTGCAAATAAAGTGATGGCGCTTTCCATTTGCGGCAATGTACACAATCAGGTTCACATCGATCCCCCTCATCGTCTCCCCCCAGTCGTTTTCTCCCCCCAAAATGGCGTAACCTTGCTTTTTTTAATGGGTTTGGATTCTTACACTTTCCTACTATGGTGACCCCCATTTGCGAGAACATGGGCATGAGAATCTTTATGCAAAAAATTCGTAATTCTATTCATTTGGGTGCAAAAAAGACAAAAAAACAAAAAAAGCGGGGGCAGCCAACCCAATTCCTTTGTCAATTCCCATCCCAGGCGCGTTTTGCATGGCACCATCCAATGACAAGCAAGCCGCACACCTAGGCAACATAGCAACATGGGGGGGTGGACACTCTTCCCATCCAATTAAGACCAGACGGCACTGAGACACGTGTGCAGCGCAGTGTTTTTGTTTGTTGGCGGAAAAAAAAGGCGGGGAAGGCGAGCTGGGCAGCGACGCTCAGCTGGGTTTGTTTATGTTTACACGGTGAAAGATGATAGCGCTTTTTTTTTTTTTTTTTTTTTTGTGTGGGGTTGCAAGGTGGTCTGTGCCAATTTTGGCCGGCAAAAAGATGGCAGGACTGATACGGCGACGCGCTGCACGGTGCTCAACTCTTTTTTGTTGGGTAAATTTAGTGAGACGTTTCACACACTCCTTTTTTCTTCATGGAAATGGCGAAAAAAGGTCGTCCGTGCCCCCTTTTTCTCCAAATGGCGGGGCAAAAAAGAGCATGGATCGCGTCCACTTTCTCGTTTTATTTTATTTCTTGCACGACGCGAATCAAGAATAGATAAGAACGCGTCTCCGTGTAAAAAAAAGAGAAAGAGAGAGAGCATAAAAAAAAGGGGGGCAAGGCGGCACAGCAGGTTTTTATTCGGACTGAGCTCGTTTTTTTCGCGCCTTATCTTGCATTTGCAACGCGCATTTGAACGATGCAAAGGTTGCTCTGCATCATGACAACATCATGTCGAATGCCCGCGACACGCAACCCTTGTCAAGGGCGACGCCGGCTCGTTGGGCTCATCCGACAAGATGTTCGCACCATTTTTCTTTCTATTTTTCGTTTTTTACCCACGCAGATTTGGGGGAGAGACAAGATGTTCCAGCATTTGACATATCAAGGTCGACAAGTGAGTGGCTGGTGTTACACGGAAGCGGATTCCGCTTCAAAAATTTGCATAAAGGTTTGGCTGGACTTTCTTTTTTTTATTTTTTACACCCCCCCCAAATCATCACTGCCATCCGGGCTTTCCGTGTGGAGAGCCAAGGATAAAAAAAAAAGAGAAAGTGAAACGAATTTGTGCGCTGGATGCACAATCTTTGGGCAGAGGATCCGCTCATTCGCTTCCAAAAGCAAAAAAAGCTTATCAGTAGTTTTGCCATTCTTGTCATTCCCTTGGGGAAAGCCGCTGCGATGATGGCGCCTTTTCTGGATTGCTGTTTTTGGGCAGGCCAGTGTGGAGGTGAGTTTTCGGGGGGGGGAGGTAGGTGGGCCAAAAAAAAAAACAAGAAATTGGGCATCTTGTCCTCCCTTTCTCCCCCCTTCCCCCGTTCCGACCATGTCCCTTGTCGACCCTACGCCGCCTGCGAGGTGCAAAAAGACACGCCATTGATTCTCCCAGTGTCAACAAAAAGGAACGGACTATCGCAGGAAAACAATAAAGATTGGGTTCCATTTGTGTCGCACCCTTTTTTTTACTTTTTTTTTTGCGTCTGCGACAACTCGTGAAAGCTTTTCACACGCGCAAACGGCAAGCGCGGGGCCATCACGACGTTCGTTTTCTGTTTCCCATCGTCGGATGTAATGTCTATCTTCATCGGAAAGGCCTGTCAAAAAGATGGCTTTCGAAACGCCGTATCAGTCACGATTTTAAATTTATAATACTCAATCCGGTTCCCCCCCCCCTTTTTTTTTTTATATATGTTGGAGCTGGGGATGGACCGCTCTAGGCCGGTGGCCACTGGGGGAGAAAAAAAAGACAGACAATTGCCTTCATTTTCCCGTTGGTGATCAAATGACTTGTTCGGATCATCAAAAAAAAAAAATAAGCATCCCTTTTTTTTTTCTCATGCCACATCATAAATAAGAAAAAAGTCAACAAGTGCTTCCCAATGGGGGCCGCAAGGGATGGCTCATCCGTCAAAGAACGGAGCGTTAAAAAAGGCCAATTCTCGTCAGGTCACCTTTTCTAACTGAAACGCTGCCTGTCGACTGGCAAGGGGGGCGTCAAAAAAGAGCTGAGAGTGGCCGGAGATCCAACGCGTGCGTGGAGCATAGGTCCAGATTGCAAGCCGAGATGTGCAACGCCAAAAAATAAAAAAAATAAAGCACACCCAAGAAAAGACGTTGCAATCTCGATTAGGCTATCCTTATAAGATACCCTTTTTTTTAAAAAAAAAAAAAAAAGAATAGTGTGGGAGTAAGCGTCTATTCTTTTTATCTACCCATAATGGACAGTGGCACACACACACACACACACACGCGTGCGCGCAGGCCAATTTTTTTTTTTCGGAATAAGCAACACAAGAAACATGCTATGAGGAGTTTAGATTTAAAAAAAAAAAAAAAAAAAGAGTGCGAGGAGGAGGGGGAGATGGGGGGAGGGGAATGCATCTGATTATAAATAGTGAGCCTTGATGGAGCGCACATGCCAACTCTTTTCCTTTTTTTTTTTTCTCTCTCTTTCTTTTCTTCCTCAAATCCCTGCTTTTTCCCAGTCGATTTCCGTGTTGGCAGCGGGCTTATCTTTTTTATCTTTGGGCAACCCCTTTGCACCCTTTTTTTCCCTGACACCTCTTGTTCCCTTTTTGTTTTTGTTTTTCTTTGTTTTTCATTGTTATATGGCCACCTTTCTTCATACCAGCAGCGCCAGCTCTGCTCATACCACCCATGTCCCCTATATCCCCTTGGCCAACAGAAACGCATGTCGACGAGTGTCCATCAGCAATCGGTACGGCAATCAGCGGCGGCCATTGACGCGCCCATCCTTGCCGGTGTCGCCCACGCAAAAGAAAAAAAGCGTGCGCTTTTGCGACGATCAAGATTTGGAGCAGGTGCGGCTCTTTCTCAAGACGCAGACGCCATTGGCCGTGCACAGCGATCCGCCCTTGTCATTCCAAGAAGAGACGCGCTATGAGATAAAGTACCCCGGCTGGCCATCCAAGTTGATGATGTACAAGAGCCTTGCCAATGCCGCCATTCGCATGGAGAACATCCAACTCGATCACGACGTCCTCATTGGCCGCTGCCGTGTCGCGAATCTCGCCTATCAAAAGCAAGTTACCGTCCGGTATTCGCTCGATTTCTGGCAAACACACCATGAGATTGACGCCATCTTCCGCGAGCCAATTGCATCCACCACGAATACATGGGATCGATTCACCTTTGAAATCCCCCTGGACGACCATCACCATGCCGACATGGATGACGAAACATCACCCAATGCCACATCCGCCCCGCGCAAACCCATCACCTGCTGGGTCGCCTTGCGCTATCAGGTCAATGGCCAGGATTTCTGGGACAACAATGATGGCAAGAATTACCAGATCGATCTTTTGCCCGTCATTCCCTCAACCCCACCTCTGCAACTCAGCGACAATGAAGATGACGAGGAGGACGAAGCCATTGACCCGCCCCCTTCGCTTCAACACCCCATTGACAAGCCATCGCCATCTACACATCGCATTGAACAACCAACAACCGCTGCAAACACCCATCCATTGAATCAGCAGCCCCTCAAATGGCGCTACAGCTTTGCCAATGCCCGCTACGACCTGCCGCCCCAGCAGGATATCGCCGCTGCTCTCGTGCCAAAGCCTCGCACCGTTGTCGCCGCCGCACCCACAACCACAACCACAACCACACCGGCAATGGCCACCGCCGCACCCACCAATCCCACAGCATCTTCCCATCTGCATATCGGCTACGATGATTTCATCACAAAGTATTGCTTTTACAACTCATCGTCCCTGATCCAAGGCTGAAAAACGCGCAATTGACCTCCGCGTCGTTTTTTTTTTTTTTTTTTTTTCGTTTTTCTTTACAGCCCCCCCCCATCCCCACACTCTCTTTTTACCCAATGCCATCATTCGAGTCGTCTTTCACTGCCGCTTCCATCGTACTTGTATTTTCTTCCTCTTGTTACTTTTTTTTTTCTTCGCCTCTTTGTAAATATTTTTTTCTCCCCCCTTTAGCTTGTTTGAAGCAAAAACACATCAACGACCCCCCTTTCTCGGGTAAAATAAAAAAGTTCACTTTTCGTCAATTCAAATCAACCCCACTTGGTCAATGCTCTGTGGACGACACTCCTTTGTTTTTTTTTTTTTTTACGTGACCCCAGTGTTTGAGATGCTTTTTGGGCAGGTCATCTTTGGCCACAACACATCCTGTCCCTCCCCCCTCTTTTTCTGTTGCCATTGCCCCCCAGCTTTGACTTTCAGTTCTCTCCCACGAATTCCCGCATTAGCACTAGTTTCTTTTTTTTTTTTGTGCGCATCTTTGATTCATCTGCCGGCCCACACGCGTGCCGCCAAGGGGCCGCACATGGGTTTTTGAAACTCTTTTGGTGCAAATGTGAATACGCTAAAAAAAAATATGGACGACCCAAACATGCCATTGATAGCTTTAACAACAATCTGGGGAATCAACGAGTGGATTGTTTGGGGAAACACAACCCCCTTTTTTTGTTTTTAGTCACCCGTTGATTTCATCATCGTTCACCGTGCAAAAGAAAAACCCAAAACGATTTGTTTTTGTTTGGAGGGACAGTTACAAATCAGGCATCTTGGTGGGATTCTCTCCTTCCTTCGTTGTGGCACCCCAATGGGGGTCGCCAATTTATGCGCGCGCAGGGCTCGCTTTGCGCGCCAAACAACAATGGAAGGGAACACAAGGAAAGGACGATCGCCACAAGCTATTCACAAGCACAAAAGTATATATAAAAAAGGCGGGGCAAACCTTATGCATTTCATGAACGAAACCTCTATCCTGTCCACAGCAAGGTCCATGTAAAATTTTCGCCATCCTCTGGGGTTGGGCAAACACGCGAAAACAAATTCATCTGCTTGCATCGCGTCTCATTGGGCGTAATCTCTTTTTTTTTTTTTTTGCACGGCGTGCGCGCCAAATCTTCCAAAATGCCGCTTTTTTAAGGAGCACCGATCGCAGTCCGCGGTTGAATTGCCTTTTTTTTTAACATGACCTGCCGCCAACACGACACGACCAGCGAACATGTCGTCAAAATAAAAATCTGGACCTGCTTTTGGTTACATTTTTTTTTATTTGATCTCGTGGTCTTCCTCAAAGGCTTTGCGCCTTTTGGTGTGTGAAGTGCGACGCTGGGCAATTCCTCCTTGTCGTGTCTCTCGGCCCTGCGCCTTTTTCCGGTGTTTCGCCATTTCCACATACTCTTATCGCCTCTCACGTCATCAGCAACTTAAAACATTGAGGCTTTCTTAAAGTTCAAGGGCAATGGCGCGCGCTTTCTTTTCCCCATCCTCCCCCTCACCGGCTCACCTGAGCCCGGAAAGCCGATCGGTTCGTCAATTCCACTCCCGTCAGGTACATAAAAAAAATAGCGCGTGACCTTCCACTCTGAATGCACCCAGGGCAAGGGTCCTTCACACTCACTGTATTTATTGTTTTTTTTCTTCTTCTTCTTCATCCACCAGGCACCAGATGAGGGACCAATGGCCACGCACCGTCTTGTTCCACGCACGTGGACGACATCTTCCATGCATCCCCTCCTTTTTGCCGCGCGACGGCGACGACGTGACACAAACGATCCATTGCATCTCGACGCAACCCCCTTGAATCTGGCCACGCCGGGCACACCGTGCTAATTGACAATGCATTGGGCAGTTGCAGCACAGCCCATGGATACGCATCAAAGCATTGTGTTTCATGTCCAATCGCAAAATATCAAAATAGATGCCTCAAACAAGCGATTCTCCGGTTGTATTGCAATTTTTTTTTTTTGCTTGTCACGTTGACAAAGGCACAAGGGCATGAGACAATTGAGGCAACGATGAGCAGAAAATAAAGAGTCACCGCACATGATCATCTACCGTAGAAATGCTTGGATTTTGGCATGTTTTCTTTCAATGAGCTGGCGTGTGCGCCTCCAGGCATTGATCAACTTGTCGAGATCGTGTACTGTATATCATACACACATTGATTTGGCCGGGCACAAATGAGGGGGTTTTTTTTTTTGCTTGTCACGTTGACAAAGGCACAAGGGCATGAGACAATTGAGGCAACGATGAGCAGAAAATAAAGAGTCACCGCACATGATCATCTACCGTAGAAATGCTTGGATTTTGGCATGTTTTCTTTCAATGAGCTGGCGTGTGCGCCTCCAGGCATTGATCAACTTGTCGAGATCGTGTACTGTATATCATACACACATTGATTTGGCCGGGCACAAATGAGGGGGATGATGGGGCGATGTGAGCAAAAAAAAAAAAAAAACCTTTGAATTTATCTAAGATTTGTTCCCCTTTTTACACGCCCGGGCGGCTGCTTTTTTTTTTTTTTTTTGGGGTGGTCCACCTGCCGCTTGTCAACTCCGTGTCACACACACACACACTCACACACACACACACTCACACACACACACATCAAAATTCATGCAAAAAAAGTGGCAAACACACGAGAGCGCCCCGTGAAGTGATGATTTTACTGAAAATCATCGAGAAAAAAAAAGAAAAGCGAGATGACCTAATACTGCTCATCGTCCAGGATGCCTTGCACACGGATGCGGCGGCTGCGAAAGCGCACGAGAGCTTCATCCAGACGGTTCATCTTGTGAAGGAGGGCGCGGCGCGCTTCGTGATTCTCCTGGACATCTTCGTCTTCCAATTCTTGCACGTCTTGCTCCATGTATTCACGCTGCTCTTTTAAATCATCGATTTGCGAGTCGTAGACGGTCAGAAGGGCATACAGGACGTCTTGACTACAGAATCCAATGGAAAAAAAATGAGAAATGATGTGGACACCACTTGCATTTGGCTTTTTTTTCTTGACCGTGCTGCGTCCGGACCGGGATATGGAGACCGCACGTCATGCCGGTGCGCTTGAACCATGTGGCGACGTCCTTCTTGGCTCGCCATTTCTGCAACGTCGAAATGTTTCTCGATGTATGGGCAGCCTGGCATCGGGCAAGTAAATGCGTAGAGGACGATGCGCTCGTCGTCTCTCTGTGGAGTGCTTTGCATGGTGATGCGATACGAAAAGAGATGAGAATAGAGAAAATGGACGTCAGAACAGCCAAAAAAAAAAGATGAAAAAAGAAAGAAATGGAGAGAGCGCGAGCAAGATGGCTCCGTTTTTTTTTATTGTTGTCAGTCCTGTGTGATTTTTCGCTCCCTCCATGCTCATTTGCCAGCCGCTCGCACGCGCGATTAACCAGGATGATTGAGCATCCGTCTTAAATTTCCCAACTTCATCATGTTTCCCGGCACCCCAACCCGTCCTCCCCTTTCATCTCCACAAGAATGACCTTTATTTATCATATTCCCCTTGTCGCCCGGGAGGCGTGAGCATCCTTTTTTTATTTTTTTTTCTCGGCCCATCATGCACAAAAAGCCTAGAAATTTTCCATCATCTCTTCATGGAGGATGGTCTGCAAGCGCTGGCGGCGCTCCTGCAACGTTTCAAACGTGATGGTCGGGTCCTCGACCTGTTGATTCTCATTCGTAAACGGACGACGGCCTTGCACATTGCTTTGCTGACTGCGATTTGCCATCTTGGTCATCTGGCGATTGTACACATCAATGGCGGTATTTAGGGCCTTGATTCTAAGATACGTACACATAAAAACAAGCATAGGAATGAGGACTACCCGCCTGTGCCATGGTAAAAATTGTTACCTGTCTTTGGATGGCATGATGAAGGGCGAGGGAATATTAAATCCATGATTCTCGGTCAAATGACGGCGCTGCGCGGGACGAGAGCCAAGGTCGACGCCGAATTGTGGACAGGTGTCCAAAAAGCACGCGTACACAAGACGCATGTATCGTGGGTCGCGTTCCATGGTGAGATGAAGAAGGGGGGAAGAAATGCGCTCAAATGGTACGAAAAAATAAAAGTGCGGGAAGAGATTTAAAAAAAATCAGTGGCTGGTACAAGACTGCGCACGCCGCACTTCATGCATGATTGATCGGATTCAATTCCACATTCGCTGCCGTTTGCAGCATTACTGTATGATACGCGTATTTTCAGAGTCATTGCACACCAAGTCGCCGAGTTTTCAATGCGAAGTCTGCAAAACACAAGCGCTTTCTTCATCACCGTATTTGATCACATATTAATTTGAGGTAACTCACGCGTCGATGCGTTGTTGGGCTGTTGTCCCGTTGGCTGTTGTCCCGGGAAAAGTACTGTAGAATTTGCCGTATGTCTTGAGCTGATTTATGACTTGCCATTTTTTGCCTGGATCTCGGTCGAGTTTGCCAGAAACTTTTGCCAGGCATGTTGCGCTATCATATGAAAGGTATTTCGTACTACTGTATGTAATCAAGGACGCAGAATCGAATGGTAATGTCAAAAATTTATTTTGGTTCGATAGATTTCGAGAAATTGATGAGTTTGCGTTGCTTGGTCATCAAAAATTATTCGCCTACCAGTCAACATTTTGAAATACTGTACATGATTTAGAGACAAAAACGCGATTTACCCGGTATCCTACTACAGTAATGAAACCGGTTCTGATATTTGTTTGCATGCTGAAAGAGAATCAAATTTTGCATCGGATACGCGGATGATCCGATTTGCGGTTTGAGCATTTTTCTTGAGGGACTCATCTTACTGTATGACCAAACGGAAAAATCGCAGCAAAGGCATCAATTTCTCATTCCAATATGCTGATAGGTCTCACATCAAAAAGTTCATTTTAGAACCATCAACTATACGTAAGGCCTATAGTAGCCATCAACTCAATTTGTCTAAATAAATTATTTTATTCTATCTTCAGTTTTTTTAATTTTTTTATTGTTTCAGTATCATCATCAATTTGTAATTTTCTTTTTCTTTTATTTTTCTTTTTATAAGGTGTAAATTCATACACTTTTTTTAATCTTTTATTAGAATCTATGGTCTTCATAAAAATTTCAAAGGTTCCATTTTTTTGTCTTATTTTATATTCTTGAATATTAAATTTTTTCATATTTTTGACTAATATGTTTCGTTTTATATTTGATTTAAATTTATCATCTATTGTTTCCATTTCTTAATACCTTAGATATACTGTAATACCTTGATATACAACAAACACAATAAACCAGATCAATTTTTAAATACTATAAATTCATTTTTTAATTTTAAATAATTGATCTGAAATGCATTTTAGAAGTGCAATTTTATTTTTTATTTATACAGCATTCAATTTTAAAATCTATCTAATAAAAATATTGAGTTACAAAAATCTGAGACTCATGTGCATATCATACCGTTTCACGAGCAGCGTGACATCGTCGCAGCAAATGAGCGCGCCAGAACGGTGTTGGACGCGCCGGGCCACCACTAGCTGAGCTCACCATGCCGCGTAGCGAGTTCATCAAGCAATAATGATGCGTCGCAGAGAAATTCCATCCATTAACAGTATTCGTCAAAGTCTTTGATTGCGAATTGCTCGAAAACGGTCTACTCAACCCCCGATTTTTATTGCAGTTTTACTGTACTAACAAAAAGGGGAGCAAAGCATCTACAGTAATGGGATGACTTGCATCGCGCTGGCTTGGGTTTGAACATTTTGCATCGGCCATTTCACCAGGCTGCAGCCCACCACTCTGTGCATAATACGTAATAAAAAGGTGCAAAAAAAATAAAAAATAAAAAAAAATTAAAATTTCCATGCAATCCACGCACCTTAATTTGGAAGTGTCAAACCTTAAATTTTGCAAAAAAATTATGCCAAAAGTAGGCACTTTTCTCAGTCGATCGCCGTTCATGCATCACTCTTTGGACTTTTTTCTTAAGCTGGGGCGACCTGCCATTTTGTCTGCCAATAGCAAATTGTCAGAATTACCAGGTTGGAATGCATTGATCACTCGGAGTTCGAAATTTCCCAGATTTGGCATTTTCGGAGACTGAAATGTGTGACCCCTGAATTTTTCAAAAGTGGCCAAAAGTAGGAACTTCATCTCAGTCGATCGCCGTTCATGCGTCACTCTTTGGGCTTTTTTCTTAAGCTGGGGCGACCTGCCATTTTGTCTGCCAATAGCAAATTGTCAGAATTACCAGGTTGGAATGCATTGATCACTCGGAGTTCGAAATTTCCCAGATTTGGCATTTTCGGAGACTGAAATGTGTGACCCCTGAATTTTTCAAAAGTGGCCGTAGCGCTTTGGGGGTTTAAACTTTTTTATTGCAAATTTTGCGTTGAATTCGATGTAGCTATTTTTGAGCGAGACCAACCATGCGGATAGCGAGATAAATGCGAAATAGGGCAAATCGAAGCGTTTTGCCATTTGCAGGGATGCAGGCTCAAAAAAAATCGGGTGGACACCTCGCGAGCATTGGGCTGCAGTTCGTGCCGGGACGCAATTTTTTATATTGGCGGTTACAGTAGTGGGCTGTAAAAAAATTTCTGGAGGCACAGCAAGCCGGTGAAGATTGAAAAAAAGTGTTTTCCAAGGGAAAAGTGGTTGTCTATTCGTTGTAGTGCGAACAACTGTTACTCTATAAGCACCCGAGTGGCAGCTCTCGCCAATGGTACATCCGAAGCGCTTAAAAGTAGGAGGAACGTACAGCAGCAGAATCGCGTCACTGTAAAGTGCGAAAAAAGCGCGCGAAAGTCGCGCTTTTGTGCATGTTCTCGGCCATCTCGGCTGCTGATCAATAGATTTTCTTTAAAAGGGAGATGGACCTTGCAGCAACAATGTCGTCCCGACTTTAAGCGTGCTCGATTGTTGAGATATCACGTCAATGAAGGCGCAACGTGCAAAATGAGTTGCTGCGGACCGCCGCATTTGGCCAAAGCGGAGATCATGCATCCTGGTTTTTTTTCTGTGTGCCCTGTTTTTGGACAGTCCCTAGCAAGCTGGATTTTGCCCTTTTTCCCTCTTTGTCTATTATTTTTCTTGTCCATTTTCTTGTCCATGCTGCGTTCAACGACACGAATGGCTTCGACGCTGCTGCGTCGACGCATAAGTCAACACCGGTCCTTGTGGATCGGGCATACGGGCACGGGTCCCACGCTGGACAGCAGTGTTGATGCGTGCCTGGCGCCGATCCTGGGTCAATTGGCCAAGCATCAACGTCCGACGGTGTGTGTTGCGCTCATGTCAAAGTCGTTTGTGTCTGGCGATTATGAACGCGCCATGTCCAAGGTGGAAGACGCACTGCAGGGCCAAGATACGGCTGTGGCGCGGCCATTAGTGTTCGGGTGTGTGGTGGATCGCGTGCCGGAATACGAGAGCGGCGTGAGTCTGCTTATTGGCGTGGACGAGCAAGTGCAGCCGTTCCACGTGGCGCACGACCCACACGCGCCACGCATCCGCACCATCTCGGTGGGTCGGTGGGGCGCGGTCCAGGACTTTGACCGGTTCAAATACCAGGGCAATGCGCTGGACAAGCAAGGCTGGGCGGCCTTTGACTCGATCTCGCAGCCGCCAACGTCCAATGCGTCACCCGACGCCGTGTTTGACGCGCTGCCACCCAGTGCCAACTTTTGCTGGCTCATGTCCGACCGCGAGCCGGAGTCTGCGCTGCAGGCCGTGGACAACAAGTTTGCAAACGCGCAAAAAATGGGGATTGTCGCGTCGTCGACGCCATTTGTCACAGGCACACCGCATTGGATGTACTTTCAGGGAACCGTCGTGCCAGCAGGCACCATTGGCTTTGCCAGCTACGCGTCTGAAACGAATACCCCTGCGATTCGTGCGCCATTGCCATCATCACTTGCGCACCCGGCACTCGAGCCCATGGGCGCGCCTGTCGCCATCACACGTGTCCGCGGCAACGTCATCCTGGACCTCGACGACCAGGGTGCCACCGCCATGCTGCTCGATCTGATCCACGGCGCAAAACACACAAATAAGGACGAGAGCTTTTATCTCGCCATTCAACCCTTCCATGACACCGCAGCCGATACCGTTGTCGCACGTATCACCAGTGGCGACCCTGCACGCGGAAACATGGCCGTCGATACCACACTCGACTTGCACGTCGGCCAAAAGGTTCAATTCCTTCAAAAGACTACAGATGCTGTCACACCCACCGACCTGCTGCGCCATGCACCTCAAGGTACCAAAAAAAAAAAAAAAAAAAAGAAGGAATAGCCATGGCTTATTTTTATTTTTTCCCCCTTCTTGTAGATGCCATGGTCTTTGGCACGGTCGACCTGGACCACACAATTGACGTGCATCCACCATCGCCACATGCGGACACCCGTGCATCGGCCATCTTTGGCGCCACGAGCGAAAACGGCCTTCTTTTAGGCGCGCCCGGCCAGCCCACGCTTCTGCATCAGGTGCCCTTTGCGTCGCTTCACGTCGCGCGCTCCTGAAGCATCCCGCTCTCTGATCATCATAGATGTTTGCATCCTCTCCCAAAAAGAACAATAGATTTAATTTACTTATACATTGAAGCTCATGACGACTTCCTTGACGCGCAGCTTGACACTGCGATTGGACGACCATTCAAACCCGACGGCATCGGGACCATAGACATTGGTGTCGGGGAGGGCAAATGAGAATACCTTGTGCGATTTTTGCGAGCTGATGCCGCCGTGCCGATTGCTCTGCGATTGGAACGTGCTGGTGAACATACCTAGAAGACTGACACTTGTGTACCACACGCGCACACTGCGGTCGCTCAGGGACCCTGTCGCTACAAACTTGGTATCTGGCGAAAACTTGACTGCTGACACGGCTGCCGTGTGGCCCTAATTGGGAGAGGCGGGAGATTTTCAAGAGTAAGTGGGTCAATGATCATGATCATGGCCAATGGCCAATGGGGTTCCACAAAAGCGCGTTTCTCTGCTCTCTCCTTACCTCAAAGACGGCCGATCGCGTCGCCGTCTGCAAGTCGTATACAATGGTGGCGCCTTCAGGCGTGCCCACCGCCAATTTTTGACTGCTGCTGCTGAAATCGACAACGGGGTAGCTGGAAAAAAAAAAGTCAATTATATCGTTTTTGCACCTGCCTCGCCCTACATTTTGACCAAATCATGCAAAATAGAGGTGGCCGACTGCACGACAAGTTCACGCATATGAGGCACATTGGGGTCCAGGGTCTTGACGACGGCTTCAATGACTTGATGCACGTGGCCGTGGAGTAGCATCGGGTTCTAAGAGGAGAGAGTGACGCATGGGGAAAAGAAAAGAAAGAAAATAAATAAAACTGACCCTTTAATTGTTTTTTTGCGGCCACCTTTTTTACCTTGCGCGTAAAGGAGGAGATGATGCCCAGGTAGCCGAGGCGCTTGTCGATGGATTTTGTGTGTATAATGTCATAGATGAGTGTGCCAATGACGAGGGGCATGTGATTATTGCGTGCAAAGGTGAAGATGGCCTGTCTGGCGTACTGGCGCACGGTTTGGCGGTAATTGGCCGGCATGGCTGCGAGAAGCGGCGTCATCAAGGCGTGCTGGTGGCTAGCATGGCCATTTCCACCATGGCTGTTAGCCGCAGCAGGGCCGGCATGGCCGCCACCGGCGCCCGTTTGATGCGCGTCACCGGCGGCTGTGCTAATGTTGCCGCTGCCAGCCGTCGTACTAGATGTGGATGGGCCACCTCCACCGGCCATCTGTGCCGCCGTGGCTGATGGCGCCGAGGAGGATGAAAAAGTGGCCACAGGACTGCTTGCATAGGCAAAGATGGTGCGCAGTACCGTGGATGTGTTGATGTAGGCTTCCCAGGTCTGGCAGCCCTCGCTCAGCAACTGCATGGACGACGTCAGCTTGGTCAATTGCATCCCCATGTCCCCCGTGATAACGCCATGCCCATTTTCGCCACTTCCAGCTTGCGAATGGCCACCACTCGCACCACCGTGGCCCGACGACGCGCCCTGTGGCACACCAACATCGACGACATCCGTGTCAGACAAAAGTAACGTCAGACTGAGGGCCGTTTCTTTACGCGCTCTACAAAACGAAAAAAAAAATGAGAAAAAAAGACATAAAATGGCCCCAATTTTTGCCTAATTGACAAGGAGCTGTGTGGATTGCTTACGAGTCATCTAGCAACAATGGATTGTCGCAGCCAATGAGCGCAAGGACAATTGTTGCGCGCGTCATCATCGCCTGCACGTCGGCATCGTTCTTGGCGCTGCAAACGGGCAAATACGCGCGCCAGTACGACACAAGGGCATGCAAGTGCACTTTGTCCAGCTGCGTCACACTCAATGAAAACAACTTGCGCGCTGAAATTAATTGAATAGCAGAATTCATCAGGTTGTGGACAATAAAATCTCTTCATTCTGCGTTTTACCCTTTTCATCTTGCCAATAGCGACACAAGTAAGACAAGGACGGCGCTTCCCAGGATGGACCGACTCTGTCCGGGAGCGTGGCAAAGTAGCCGGCCAGGCGGCCCATGGTCGTGCCTTTTTTTTTTTAAAAAAAAGAGGAGAAACGCGTCAGAATTCGTTCCCCTGTTGCCATTTCCCGTCCTTTTTTTAACAAATTACCATCGGCATCGACGGCATCCATGAGAAAGGCAATGGCGAGGAGGCGCATTGCGGTGACGGTGGAGGATGTTGCCCAAGATTGCCAATGGTCTGTGGTGGGTACGACGAGCGACAAGTAGTTTTGTGGGCCACGGATGCCAAAGGCGACAGGGGCGCGATTGGCAGCATCGGCGTCCATGATCCATTGCTGTTTGCAATGCGATTCGAATTGTGATTCGACACCGAGTGACAAGAGGATGGACATGATGGCGGAGGCGAGTTCGCGTTTTTTGAGTGCGTGGTCGTTTTTGATGGCATGCGCCGTGTCCAGATCGTCGTCGAGTCGGATGTCCAACGGATCCGATTTGTCTGGCATGTATTGCTGGCTCGACGGCGACGACAGCGACACGGACGGCATAAATAACGACGACGACGGGGGCAATGGCGACGACAATAGCTGGGCTGTCACGCTCGTGTCTGCCGAGCTGGCCGACATGGAAGGCACCATCTGGTGCTGCTGTTGTTGGTGCTGTTGCTGTTGTTGGTATGCCTGCCTGGCATTCGTATACACATCCGACGCCCCTGGCAGTCGCAATTCGTGGCACAGACGACGCACATTGATATGGAATACTTGCGCCATCAACGTACTTGTGTACATGTCATTGTCCATCGACGTGATGCCGCGCGTCTGGATCGTCTGGCTGGCGCTCTGTTTCCGCCCAGGCACAGAGTTTAAATGATTGATCGGGTACCGATCGTCTTGCATAATGTGCCTGGCCGTCTTGCCATCAAGCACACGGTCCAAATGCCCGGCCTGCAACTAATTTTGAAAACGAGCAATTCGAATAAGTAAATGCAAAAAAAGGGGAGAGGAATTATGCATGAAAAAAAGCGGAATTGACCACTCTTTCCTTACCTCCCACACAAAGACACAGTCGTTGCTGTAGCCAAACAGCACAAGATCCTCGGCAGCGCGCCATTGAATCCACATCAGAGGGTATGAATAGCCAGGTAGGATGTACAGACTAGTAAAAGAAAAAAAAAGCTCAGAAATAAGCGTTTTAAGCGCGCCTCTTTTTTTTTTTTTTTTTTTTTTTTACCATGTCATGGATTCGACGGAAATCAGCGCAATGGAATTGTCATGTGCAATGGACACCACGCAGCTGCGAATCTTGACATCCTTTTGCTCCGCAGGCTCGACAAACATCTTGACCGGCGATGCGTGCACCGCAAACGACGCGACAAATTTGCCGTTGCTAAAAACAAAAAAAAAAATGAAAAAGAATGAGACGCGCATTTCTTGAGAAACCTTGGTTTTTCTTTTCATACATCAAATTCCATATTTTGACGCAGCCATCGCGGCCGCCCGAGAGCAGGTATTTGGGGTCGGCGGCGTGGTGATGGTCAGGGACGAGCAGGCTTGTCACCTTGCCATCGTGTGCTCGTTCAAATACGCGGGTATCTTGGCGCTGGTCAATATGCTTGGGCATCTCATTCAGGAACAGGATGGCCACTGACAGCGGCACAACAACAATTGTGCCATTTTCTATAAAAACAGGAGCCCAAGTCAGCTCAAATTGTAAAAGAAAAAACAAAGCACACAAACACGCCGTGATCTTACCATAACCAATGGCCAAATGGTTACTGCTCACGGGGATGGTTGTGGTGATGATCAAGCCAGATTGCTTGCATGGCTGCGAATTGGCTGTCACCGGCCAGATCGACGCCAAGGGGATGGCTTCATGACCAAAAAAAAAAAAAATTAAAAAAAAACGCGTCAGGCAAGGCAAGTGCCTCTTTTTTTTTTTATCGGCTGCAGCGTGCTTACCTTTGGCGCGCGGCGTAGGCACTGGACCCGAGTCGTCTAAATGTAGGCGATCTAGACTAAATAGGCTAGTGTCATCACGATTCAGCATCGTCAATAGCGCAATGCAGTCGTCTGACAAGTGGCAGGGCAATGTCATGGACCAGCCATCCAGTTCATCCGAGAGCAGGTACGCATTGAGCAGCTTGGCACTACAAAAGAAAATGAGAACAAAAAATTAAGAATAAAAAATTGTTACCTGTCGTAAATCTGGCCATCATTGGACACGACCGACCCTACAGGGACGCCCTTGGATGGCAGAATCACATAGTCATACACGTCACCTCGCTGATAATAAGGGGAAAAATACCATCAAGCGCCTTATTATACACATTTTTCGCGTTTTTACCGTGGTCCACGCGTAAAGTCGGCGTGTTTGCGTGATTTTCGCACCGGCCCAATCGTCGCGCGGCCGGCTGGTTCCCTGTTGCTGATGCTGTTGTGTCTCCTTGTCGATGTAAAGCGTGAAATGGGGCGAATAGGCTGGCGACGACCCGGTGTCAATGAGCTGGAAGGCGAGAATCTTTCTGTTGGTGAGCAGGATGAACAGTGTGAGCTCCGTGTCGTACAAAAGGTCGATGACACGCTCATCAATGCCGTCCACCTGCGCAATGGAGTCATGTTGCACGGATTGCTTGTCCTTGTACACGGTCATATTCGTCATTTCCACGTCCCATCGGTCCAGTTGGCCCTCGACGGTCGCTGTGATCAACCGCAGACGCTGCTCCACTAGATAAAAAAATGAAAATGAGGAATGTGTGCGCTTCTTTTGGGTCAAGCTAATAAAAAAAAAAGACGTACGAGGATCAAAGTAGCTGGTGCAAATCGCCCAATTGGGATGCCCGCCCCACACACGGACCACGTCGAGCGTGCTAGCATTCAAGATGCAAATGTCGTTGCTCTGGCCATAGCAAAAAATGTACTGGCTGGACAACTAATAAAAAAAAAAAGCGCGTCAGGGACGCGTCGCCATGGCAATTGTTTTTTTTTTTTTTTTTTTTTACCTCTGGAAACACCTTGAGTGCCGTGGGCACGGAAAAGACAGAAAAGCTGTTGACCGCTTGGCAGCGGCCATCGTGGATGTTCCACTTGGCAATTTCGCTGTTTTGTATGTGAAAATGAGTCAAAGACAATAATTAGCGCCATTTCTCTCGCTTCGCTTACCCAGAGGCGTCGGCGCTGACCAAGATACCCTCAGTGTCGACGCTTGCAGGGGTCTGTGCCTTTATCTCGAGAACACAGAGCGCCGTGACGGGGTGTTTGTGGCCCGTAAAGAGGAATTTCGGCTAAAAATCAAACTCGCGCGTGAGTGGCTCCTCTCCACAGGCACACCGCAACCTGCGCACGTTCAGCATGTTACCTTGAACGTGGTCTCATTCAGCGTGTACACCCAAATGAGCCCGTCGCTCTGCCCGGCATAAACAAAAGGCGCGTGATAGGTTAGCGACGTGACTTTTGCACGGTTGGTATACTGGTGCCATGCAACAAGAGGCAAGTGCAAAGACGCAGAGGCCATAAAAGAGAGGGAAAAGGGGGAGAGAGGGGAGACGGGTAACGAATTTACGAAAAAAAAAAGAAAAAAAGCGGAAAAAAAAAGAAAAAAAGCGGAAAAGAAAAAAAAAAAGCGAGAAAAAGGGGAACACGAAACGCCAAAAAAAAAGCCCGCCTTTGTCGCCGCTCCCATTCTTTTGCGCATGCAAACATGTGGAGAGAGGGAAGGGAATCGCATGACAAGCAATTGTCTACTTTTTACTAAAATAATTATGGTATTATACATGGAAAAGAAGATTATACTGAGGGTCGGCTGGCGAAAGGATATAAGAATAGATGCAGGAGTCCGCGTAGACAAGGTCCAGGACGTAATTGGGGTAAATATCCATTGGGCCGGACGGCAGGCGGCGCACGGTCATGCCATAGAGCGGATGGCGGTGCAATGTGCGGAGTGGCAAGTAACGTTCGTGATTAAAGACATAGGTGTACTCGCCGTCTGGCAAGGGCACCTGAAGAACGCGCATCAAGACGACACAGCCCATCTGCGAGCCCATGATGCACAATTCGAGCTCGGGAACCCATTCGAGGAAACACAATCGATCCAAATTCCTGAGCTCGTGATCCATGCGGATGTCCACGTTGCTGACGACGCGCCTCTGCATCTGCAGCGTGACAAACGACAATGGCTCCTTTTGTGTCCTCTGCGCATTGTATGCAAGCAAATGGCAATCTTTTTGTGTCGTCAGCATCAACATGTCGCGCAAAGGCAACTTGACCTCGGGCACCGTCCTGGTGTTCATTGGATGATCGCGAAAACTCCAATCTACTCGAAAAAAAATACAATGAGACGCGTCGCGTCCGCCTTTTTTTTTTTTTTTCTTTACCAAATTCTTCTTCCTGGGAGTCCGAGTCGTCGTCGGCGGCATCATCGGTGTAGCCGTCTGACATTTCGAGGTCGTCGTTAATTGGCTGCCAATAATCTTGATTGGGTGCTTGAGCAGGCAATTCTTGCGTTTCTTGCCAATTGGCGGGCGCGGTGGTCTGTGTGTTGCCGCCCCACATGATGTTGCCGGCCACGGGCGAGTCCCAGCCGCCAGGCTCGACGGTGGGCGCAGGAATTGGCGCGGTAGATCTTGTGTCAAATGGATTCAACGGCTCGACGTCGTCGGGATCATCCCCGCGTATGTCGTCGCCCCATTCCTCGCGCAACATCTCCAGCGTCTCCTCCAATGAGTTGGCCTCGTCGTCATCTTCCATGGCTGCTACGCGAGCATAAATTCGATCTGCTTCTCCCTGCTCATTCGTCGTCTCGTCCACTTGTTGGTCATTGACATCAAATGGCTGATTTTCTGCCTCTTGTTGCTCGTCCTCTTCTTGCGGCCAACCGTTATTTTCCTGCAATTGGTCGCGTTCTTGCTGGTTTGGTTGCAATTGATCGTGTTCTTGCTGTTCCTGCTGCAATTGATCGCGTTCTTGCTGTTCTTGCTGCAATTGATCTTGTTCAGGCTGTTGTTCCTCTTGCTCGCGTGATTGCTGGCCACGGCTGGTCCCTGCTTGTTCCTCGTCACGCTCTTCCTCCATTTGCCGCCGGTAAATATCGCGCGCCTCAATGTGGGCCCCGATCATGATGCTTCGGTTGTTGGTTTCCGTGTCCTGCGCGAGTTCTTGGAGTCGGCGACGGATGTGCTCGGGTTGGTCAGGCTCTTGCATGATCCGGATGCGCTCCTCTTGCTGGCGTAAGAGTTCTTGCTCGACGGCCTCGCGGAGACGCGAGAATTGCTCCTGTGTGACAATCGCGTCCGATGGAAATTGCGCAGGATCGATGCTCGGCATGGTGTAGCGGACCACGTCGTACAACACAGACGCCAGCTCGTCATCGCTGTCCAGCGCATCCGGACGCTCAATGCGCACCACAGGGAACGGCGCAGAGTTGCTAACGGGCACATGGTGCATCGATCCCAGTCGTCCACGCTCTTTTTTGAGCCCCAATGTGCTCGCAAGCTCCTTGCTCCGGCATTGCACGCGCTTGAACCCGCCAGGCGCAATGAACTTGACGCCCCAGCACCTAAGAAAGAAGAGTTGGAATGAACGCGTCGCTCGTTTTTTTTTTCTTCGTTTTTTCTCTCGTTTTCTCTCGTTTTCTCTCTTTGTCATTCAATTTCGCCTTTTCTCTCTTACTCTCACTCTCTTTCTGTCTGTCTTACCATGCGCGTCGCTGCCGTTCACCAGAACCGAGCGTTCGCTGGGCAACTTGCTTGCCCGTGGTGAGGTCCCATAGCCGGCACGAATTGTCAATGGATCCCGAGGCGAGGAAGCGACCGGATGTGTCAATGTCGATCGTAGGGACATTGTGCTCGTGGCCAATGAGCTCGATATGGTCCTTGTCGCCGAGCGCATTCGTTATGTTGGGCAAATTCAGCGTTTTGGCCAAATTGTACACCTGGATGACGTGATCGTTGGCCGACACGGCAAGCAGACCTGACTCGTGCAGCGCAATGCCCCATGTCGAAATGTTATCGCCATTGATCGTGTACCAAAGCACTTGCGGTTGCCTGCTGAGCGCGCCGGTGCCTTCAAAGTCCATCTTGTCCACCTGCCACACGACCACCTCGCCATAATCGCCCACAGCAACAAGCACCTCCATCTCCGGCGTCAAATGCCCGACCTTGATCGCATTAAAGATCGAGCCGTCCTATGAAAAAAACAAAAGAGATGGCGTCAATTCACGCCATTTTTCTCATTTTTTCCCCCACATTGTTTTTTTCAGTCATCCCCAATTCATCTGGTCTATCGTCATTACCATGACGCAGCGGCGGATCACACCCGCAGGTTCACGTGACAAGTGTGTGCCACACACCTCGTACACATTGATGAAATCAGTGCACGCGATGAAATACCACTTTGTGTGCTCTCTGCTCGTTGCACACATGTTCAATCGCTATGAGAAAATCGATTAGGGAGGCGCGTCAGTCCACTTGTTCTCGTCATGGAGGGGAGGGGGGCGCAGGACGTACATAGTCGGGGAAGCTTTGTCGATCGTGTACAAAGACCTGCTCGCGCAGCGCGTCTTGTACTTGCAGCAGCCGATAGTTGGTAAACGCCGTGTGCGCAGGCTCATTCGTGTCCTGCTTGTGCTCAGCGTTGCTAGGCATAGAGAAATAAATAAAAAAAAAATACCGTAGATAGGGTAAAATAGAGGGTTAAAAAAAAAAAAAAAAAAGAAGAAACGTGACATTGGTGGGAGCCGACGTCCTTTTTATGGCAACGCCATTGTTCCATGATTTTTTTTGTGAAAAGCAATTGGGGTCCGCCCGACATTTTTATTATGTAGTTTTCAAGAAAAACGATTTTCTTGCTGTGACGGAGAAATGGACGATGGCGGCGTTAGGGGGTAAATAGGGTACTGGACATGATAATCCATGGCGCTCGATGCCGTCGACGTGAACGTCTTGCGCGACAATTGCTCTAAAAAAAAAAGAAAGGGACGCGTCAGAAAAAGAGGCTATTTTGTCACTTTTGCCATTTTTTTTTTTTTTTTTTTACCCATTAAGCTTGGCATGGCAGGCGCCCAATCGCCGTCAGGGCTTGGTTCACGCTTGACGACATCGTCATGGGGTGCGTGCAACAATGGCTGTGGCGTGTGTTGGGCGGCAGGGTCGATGTTGGACGAGATGAGCGCGTGAGACGTACTTGATGACGTGGACGAGGACGGCGACAGCGTGAGATTGAGCATGGATGATGTCAATTGAGTGGATGGTGTCCTTGGCTTGGCCGCCGGCGGGGGTGACAGCGGATGGTGGTTCAAACGCGGCGGTGGAGGTGAGTCTAAGAAAAAAAAAAAAAAAAAAGGGTGAGCATATCATTCTGGCTTTCAACGCCAATTGGTGTCTTTTCATCCTTTTTTTCATCCCAATTGGGTTTCTATTTGTTCTGTCTTTTTTTAGCGCCCTCCCTATTATATATCCCAATTTGACGTACCATGCCTTGAGGCCATGAGGGCTTGCTTCAAGTGTGCTTGTTCCTTTGCGACGGTGATGCCCTGGACCGAGTGCCTGTGCTGGCGTGGCAAAGTCGTGGGGTGATTCAATGGATACGGATGGGGTGTCGACAATTTACGATAGGGATTGTTTGGATCGGCATCGTCTGCGGGGTTGAAAGCCGACATGAGCTGTTCGATGCGGCTAAGGCGGTCCTCGATGCGCTCCATGGTAGGATCGTCCTTATTTGAGCTATTTGCTGCAGCTGCGACACCTGCGATGCCTGCAATGCCTGGCACACCGGGAACACCTGCCATGGTTGTGGTGGGCGGGTGGGCAATGGAGGTGCGGCCGAGTGAGGAACGCTGCAGGTGCTGTGCAGGCATTGGCGCAGGGGAGGAGGAGGAGGAGGGTGCTGATGGTGGGGCGGCATGCGCGGGTATGGAGGAAGAAGGCGGGGTTTTTGTGATTTCTGTGCGGATGTTGGCCTTTGCCGATGACTTTCGACGTGCATTGGCGTGGTGGGCGGGGGAGATGGACGATGCGCGGCGCTTGCCATTGTCGATCCCGGGCGAAGTGGACGAAAACGAGGTATTGGTGGCAAGCGGGGACGACGGATGCAAGTTGATGGTCATCTGCATGGATCGCTTGCGGCGTTCCGCGTTGTTGACGCACTCGACCTGGTTGGCTGCACAGTAACTGCAGGGCGCACCGCCATCGCACTTGGTCTTGCGTCGGCGGCAAGCCTCGCATGCTGAACCAGACGATAATCGCCGTGCATTCGTCGTCGTGAACACACCGCGCGCGTGGTCATGCACAGGCGCCGTATACACACACTCTTGTGTAGAAACACAACTGCTGCAAGGCCGCTGCCCATTGCACCCTTTGCGCTTACGCTTGCACGCGTCGCACGACCGAATCGACGAACGGTCCACATTAAAGTTGCGATTCGCCACTAAAAATGACTGCTTTCGTCCAGACATGGACGCTCGCTTGCCGCCAGGGCTGCTCGCATACACGTTGGCCCCGCTGGAACTGTTGCTTTGCACGGAATCGGCGGCCGTTTCCATAGTCTCTCTAAAAAAACAAAAAACAAATAAAAACGACGTCAACCCCCCAGGGTTGGCGCACACAAAAGGGCCAAAGTGCTTACGCTGAATAATAATGAGGGGAGAAGAAAAAAGGGGGTGGTGAGCTCTCCCGGTGAGTGGCGAAAACGAGATCTTGAAAAAAAAAAAAGAGAAAAGAAAAAAAACAAGAGAGAAAAAAAAAAAGAGGGAAAAGAGAAACAAAGAGAAAGGAGAACAAGGGGCGGCGAAAGAGGGAAAAGGAGAAAGGGAGACTCGGAAACCGGGCCGGGACTGCAGTGGCCCTGTGAACCTTATTTAGGCAAGCAAAGCCCTCGATGGGCGCATCCCCCCCATTTCTCCCTCAGGCTCTCTGGCACCATCATCCCGGCCGCTCCCAAACATGGCAATGCACCGATGCACACCCTCGGAAGCATGTCATTGCAATTAAAAAAAAAAAAAAAGAAAAGAAAAGGGCACGAGAAAAAAAAAAAGGTTGCAAACAAGAAAAAAAAGGTTGCAAACAAGGTTGGCAGCGCAAAATCCACATGGATGGGAAATGATTCCATGGTGTGGGTGCGAGGTGGGATCAACCAGCATGCGATTGGATTATTTGGGTGAGTGGATAGGCGAGGGAGCGCCTCCGATTTGGTGCAACAATGGAGCCACGGGGGGGCTGGGCTTGCCCCATTTTGTCCAAATTTCGAAAGCCGGCTTTCTCTTTCTTTTTTTTTTTTTTGACTCCTTTTCGCGTGCACCATGAATATCCTTCCGCATAAAAGGTAATGCATCAAAGCAGCCAAAAAGAAAAACAAGCAAAAGGCTCAATTCTGTTTTTTTTATTCTGCAGCTGGAACGTTTACAACAAAAAGAACATCGAAAAAGTGCGCCGTGACGAGGCCAAAGCCAAGGAGGAGGACGACGCCAAGCGGCAGCGTGCTTTACTTGCCGTAAGTACAGGTGCGACGTTCGAGTCACCCAAGAAAAAGGAATTGTAACACCTCACTTCTTTCTTTGTCTCAATAGGATAGCGAGTCACGGTTACAATTGCTTCGTCAGCGCGCCGAGGCACGTAATGGAGGTGACGAAAGCACCAGCCAATCTGCGGTGGTGCGCCTTTTTGCCGAGGAGGAGCAAGCGGCGCGCATGCAGCCCAATGAGGACGCGGCCAAGGAAAAACAAGAGCTGGAGAAAAAGCAAGAGCGCCAATGGACAATGTACCTAGGCAAGGACGCAGAGGAAAAGGACGCGCCGTGGTACGCGCGCACCGACGCCGATCGGTTCACCGACAGCCACATGGCCAAGCCATTCATCCCACAGCGCGACAGCACCGCCAACAAGGACCACCGAAACACGCTCAAACGCCACCGTCCGCCCATCACACTCGAACAGGACCCGCTCGATCTGATCAAGTCTACCGTACGCGACATGGATACCCCATCCTCGACGCATTTCAGCAGGCACAAAAGGCACAAAAAGGACAAAAAAGAGAGAAAAGAAAAAAAGGACAAGCACGCGTCGCCTTCCATCGACGAGCTGCGTGCCCAGAGACTCGAGCGCGAGCGCGCCGAGAAGCAGCGCACACGCGCCGTTGTCTTTGGCGATACGCCGTCCACGGCCTCACGTGGCTACAATTCCCAGTACAATCGTGAAGAAACGCGCATCGCGCAGACAGAGCGTCACCACCAGCGACGCCCGCACCCGTACCGCAGAGAACGATACTAGCTAAAGTCAACCTTTGAATAAAGAATACCCGGCTCATGGCCACCATGATCATATCATCCTCTCAATCCATGCGGTTTTTAGCGGCGAATCAAGCTGTTTCCATGGGCCAACACCGTGCAACATACTCCGAAACGCGTCTTGTGTAAATTGGCGAGCTCTGAACCCCAGTGGGGGATCAAGCAGGGCCAGATTGCAGTTGCCAAAGGACGCCATATACAAAATGCAGTTTTAGCCTTGGCCAAGCTCATAATCCAAAATCCAAGATCCAGGTTCCCAGAATTGGACCGCGCTTGCACACAAGAGAAATCTGCATGGAGAAACCACGAAATATACCAAAGACGAGTGGGATCGACTTGCTCGTTGACGAGCAACTCGAGTTTTAATATTTATCTTTAAACGGGAATTGCACGAAAAAGTGCACGTCCATGGAGCCGCGCTGACGCGTTCACTAGCAAGTGAGACGTTGGATGAATGGATTAAAATAAAAGCAGGCGTGTGTCACGCGACGTTTGACGCGGTTTATCACGCGTCGAAAAGTATATATGAATTTGAAAACGTGTGAAATGCCGGAATAACAATACTTTTCAAAGATCATATGTGTCATCGCACGATTCAAGGCGTGCTCTTTCTGATGAGATGACTTTCAAGGCGCTGCGTCCAATCCTCATGGAGATTTTACCCCAAGACGCAAAATAGCAGCTTTTCACGTTTTACGTGAAATTCAGTCAATGAGCATCCGCTTTTTATTACATTAATGTCAGTGAATGACTATGAACCGCGTTTTGAGAATCTGCTGCTAGTCTTTGTCGCGATAATGTGACGAAAGTAGGAAGATGATTGCATTTTACGCAAGAACCATTCAATGGAGCCCAGGATTTTATGGCGTTTTCATCGGTAAATGCCATGAAGTTGAATGGCGCAGTGATCCGGGAACCTAATTTTAACTCTTTTTAAAATCCATGACTGTTATCTCTTTGAAAATCGGTGGAAAACGTGCCTTTTGCAATTCGACATGGTGCGCCATCGAGTGCTCTCATCAGCTTCACGAAACTTTGACATGCGGGCATTTTGCCCTTTCTCTCTTCAGAACAAAAGGAAAAACCGGGGGGTCAATCTGGCCGTTGATGAAAAAATCGACATTTTCCAATAAATTCACTATTTTGTCTCTGGCGCGTTATGTTACAATTCGAGCAGGTTTAAATCCTAAACGTGGAAAGAGTCGCGCACGGGAGTCATTTTGTCCCTGCCCGGCAACGCTGATGCGCAACATTTGCACACTTGCAACGCCCAATCAAACATTTTAGTTTCATTTTTTTTTAGCAATGGACACGATAAAGAGCAGCGTGCTGCCGTGACCCATGGATGTGTGCGCAAGGATTGGGTGGTTCGATTCTCTGTCGGATGAACCCAGTTTCACCAGAGTACGACCAAAACTGATTTAGAAATTACATTTTCTAAAATTTGGCTTTGATTGTTTACTCCTCGAGAACGGCTCGATCGACCCCCAAGTTTTACAAGACAGTATTATTTTTGGCGTTTCTCGCGATGTGCCTGACCGCATGACTTGCAAATTGGATCACTCACTGGTGAGTGAGAATGCGGCTGCGGCTCGCCTCTTTGCGGAGTATAAAAGACACCGCGTTTTATTTTTTTCGGTGTCGTGCCATTTTCCCCCCTCTTTCCTCTTCCGTTTTTTTTTTTTTTTTTTCTTTTTTTTCTGTTTTACGACGCCGGCATGCAGGACTCGGAATACACGGTGTCGCACTACAGTGTGCTATTCACGGCACAAAAGATGAAGAAACGCAAGACGTGGCAAGACGGTAAAGAAAACGGCACCTCATTGCTTCGTTTTTGCTGATTTTTTTTCTCTTTGGCTGCGGTCGACAGGTTTTATCAAGTACTACAACTTCAATCGCAAGGTAAAATGTTGATCAGAAATAGTCCGGGGCGGCGGACGCTTACTTTTTTGCTTCTTTTGTAGATGGTGCTGATAGACGAAAAGGGATATCACATCGACCGGTAAGCCAGCAGACGCTGAAAAAGAAAAAAAAAAGTGGTGTTGTGCCTGACAAAAGGCTCTGTTCCTAGATCGTTCTCCAAGACGGGCATGCCAAACGTCGGCGATGAGCTCGACTTTGACTTGCACCTTGTAACGGTGGAATCATTGGACCTCACGGAGCCGTACACCAACACGTCGCAGCCTCAGCCACAGTCTCAATCGCAACAGCAGCAGCGTGCACAAGTCGGCCAGCAGCCTGCGCGGCAATATCCGCTTGCGACGCGCCACCTGCCAATGCCCACGGCCGACGCGACACGCTCCTCAACATCTGGGGCAATTGCAAATTCGCCATCAATTCATACGATTCAGCAATTGCAGCTGCAACAGATGCACGAGGGCAACCCGGATTATGTGGTGCACGAGGTGCCTGACATGGACAGCTCCACGACGCGTCGTCGGCGCCCGCGTGGGCCAACCATGGGCATGCGCCGCCCACACCCTCAGCAGCAATATCACCCAACAGCCACCGCCGTGCCAACACCCGCAATCCCGCGCCAAAATCTAGTCTCTGCTGCACCACAAGCGATACAAATGCAGCCGAGTGCGATGGTCAACGTGCAAACACCAGTGCAATCACGCCCACAAGCCCCAAACCCGCCCAACCCGCCCAACCCGCCCAATCCGCCTAATCCGCCTAATCCTCCAGTCATAGATCTCGACAATAGGTAAAATACACTGCGTATTTTTTTTTAATTCAATGGGCTCATCACTTTTTTTCTCTTTCCTTTTTTTTTTCTCCTAGTCCTGCCTCGCCAATTGCGTCTGCACGACCATCTCCAAGCCAGCAGATCCAAGTAGTTGACGTGGATGCGCTACCAGCGAATGCATCACCGCGCGTTTCCCCCAATCAGCGTCGCATTGTGATGGATGTCGATGCAGATGAGCCAGTAGCACCGCCGGCTGCGCGCCCTGTCTCGCCAGCTGCGCCACTTGCGCGCTCGTCCACGCAAGAATCGATTGCCAGCAGCAATAGCGACTCGCTCAAACGCACGGTTTCAGATCAAGACAGTGTAAGTGCATTTTTTACAGAATGACATGGCATGGCTGATTGATTTTTTTCTTTTCTTTCTTTTTTTTTTTTTTGGATGCAGCCGAGCCCAGGGCCCACCAAGCGCGTGCGCGTCGGCTTGTCCAAACGTACGTCGCAAGTCCTCCATCCCAATGCCCAAGTAGTTGCCCCTACTTACCCTGTTTCTCGTTCTCCAGCTGTGGCGCTGAGCGTCGAGGCGAGACGGACAACGGCGGCACACCAATCCCCCGCCCGGCAAAGGTAAATTGCAAAAAATGAAAAAAAACCGCAGCTTTTTAATTTTTTTTCCCGCGAAATGATTCTGATGTAGTGCATCCTTCGCGTCACCCACAGCACCCGTGACCGAGTCGCCCCGTCCACGTGCAGTCTCGGGATTTGTGCGAGGCTCGCGCGTCTCTGAGCCCGAGGAAAATGGCGCAGCAGGCCCAAGTGGCGCAGCGGACGCGAATGGCGACGCGATCAGGGGTCCCAAGCGATTCAAGTCGCCCATGAACGACGGCGACATGCCTCTGCAGCTCAAATTCCTGTCGGCCTCCAAGTACGAAGAAGCAACCAAGGCGCGCATGCTCCCCAAGCGAAAAGCGACGTCACCCGATCAATTTGTAAAGCAAACGTCAAGAAACGAAATTTTGGCCGATTGAGCGCGTCTCATTGTCCTTTTTTTATTATACACCATCAGAGCAACAGCAAGCAGTACAAGACCGTCTTTCGCAAGATGATCCAAGAGCATCTGGAGGTAAAAAAATAAAAAAAAATATTATGCGGTGCTCAATGCATCCATGTGGGGGCTCATCCGGCCTGGTGCTAAATTTTTTTTTAAAAAGGTGATGCTCTTCTCCATTGCGTGCCACTACCACCGACTCACCAAGGAGACACGCGGGGACAACATGGAGCGCCAATTCCGATCCAAAGGCATCAGCTTTTACGCAAATTGCCAGTTGACAAGGTAAAAAAAAAAAAAAAGTACGATCGCAAGCTCATTCTCTCTCTCTTTTGTTGTTTTTTTTTGTTTCAGCTACACGGGAGCGGTCGGCGACTCTCAATACCAGCTCGAAGTGAAATTCAAGGAAAACCACAAAAAATACAGCAAAGGTAAGTGTGCGCGCGTAAAAAAAAAAAAAAAAAAAAAAAAAAAAAAAAAAAAAAAAAAAAAAAAAAAAAAAAAGCGACGTGACACGATTGTTTTTCTTATTTTCTCATAGATGATATTTGGGTGGTCTCCAAATCGATGCAATTCGATCCCACGAGCACGTTCTTGGCCAGGAGCGCCTTCTTTGGTCCGTCTGGCAATAACATCCTGGTACATTTGACATGGGATTATTGGGAATGACGCGCTTTGCTTATCCTGTGTGTCTCTTCTTTTTTTTTCTCATTCCAGCTGACGTGTCTCTCGCCGCACGATGCACGCCTTGCTGACAGGTTTGAGCGTGAGCGGATGCCTCTGTTTGCCGTGCGCACGATGGCGGCGTCCTCGGAACTCATGCAGCTCGACGCGTTCGAGGACAATCTGGACCGCCTGCCGCTGATGCCTGGCCTCATGAAACACCCATCCAGCCGCAAAAAGGACCGTGCTCCACCCGCGCGCCTTGCCACCATCACACTAGACGACGAGGACTGCATCGACGTTGCAGAGAAATTACACGACACAATCAAGCAATTCAGCCTGAATGAGGATCAAGCAAGGTAAAAAAAAAATATATTATATAAAAAGAGAGAGAAATAATTGCGTGTCTCATGCATATTCCTCAATTTTGTTTGTAGCTGCTTGAAATCAATGGCGCGCTCTTGCATTGTGGCCCCACGATGGTCGGATCAGTCGGAAAACCCCATTACCCTCGTGCATGGCGTCTTTGGCTCGGGCAAGAGGTACACAGAGCGCGTCAAAAAAGAATTTTTGGAGGTTGACCTTTCTTTTTTCCACTCTTTTATAGTTTCCTCGCTGCCGTGATGATCATCTTTTTGCGCGATATCGTGGACACCGCCAATACCCACCGCTCACTGGACCGCCGCATCTCCTTTAAAATCATGATCTGCTGCTACACGGTAAGAAATGCATTTGTGGATTCTATGGAATGGCCGATTCAAGGTGTTCAATTCTTATTTTCTTTTGCTGCATCATGATAGAACGTCGCTGTGGACCGCATCCTCTCGGTAATTCCCCCTCGAATCGCCTTGTTTCGTCATGAACAGGTGGCTAATCATGGATTTTCCCGTTTTTTTTCCGTTTTTCTTGTGCAGACCCTTGTCAAGCTAGGCTACGACAGCTTCATCCGCATTGGCAGTCTCAAGCGCATCGCCAAGAGTCTGTTGCCCTTCACGGTCAAGTCAAAGCTTTCGAGCAATGATGGTAAAACGCTAGAAACGCGTCTTTTTGTCCCCCTCATCCCGCCAATTTATTTTTGTAGAATTGAAGGACCTTGAGGCGCTATTGGAAGATCCACAGAACACGGAGGAGGAAATTGAGGCGATCTCCAATGCCATTCAGCGCTTCCGCAGGTGCGAAAACGTCAAGGAAGTGCGTTGCGCAGAAGTTGTTGGTAAGTTGATATTAGAGAGGGCGCCGCGACGGCCCTCCCGCGCCCTGCTTAAGCTGACGCGCTTTTATTTTGCCGGAATGGTGGTATAGGCACCACGTGCGCTTCGTCAAACTTTGAAATCTTCTCCGAGTGCAAGTTTCCTTTCATTCTGATGGATGAATGCTCGCAAATCACCGAGCCGCTGACCATGGTGCCACTGACGCGCTTCCAGGGCCAGCGCCTCGTCATGATTGGCGATCCCAAGCAGGTAAAATCGCGCTGAAAAGCGTTATTTACGAGGAGATTCATCTTTTTCATTGCTTTTGCTTGCCAATTCAGCTGTCACCCACGATACCCACGCAGTGCGCAGACGAGGTCATTGGCATGGGCCTCGAAAAGACCATGTTTGATCGACTCATCACCGTAAGAACAATGTTACAATGTTTGATTCAGGCTTTTAATGACAATGTTTGATTCAGGCTTTTAATGAAAAAAAAAACGAGAATTGCATTGAATTCACTTTTTTTTAATTCTTTTCCGCGCAGATTGGTTACGCAGTAAGCTCTCAAGCGGAGCAAGAGCACACCGCCATTCGACTGGATTGACCGATTGTTTTTATTTTCTAGTCCATCATGTTGCGCACGCAATACCGAGTAAATTGAGCGCGACAACGTCATGCATGGATAACCAGACATTTTTTATTGTATTTTCTAGTGCCATCCACGCATCTCGGCCATCAGCAATGATCTCTTTTACCAGCGGCAACTGACGGATGGCTCAGCAGTGACCACACGCAAGGGGCTGCTTTCCGACCTGAGTCCGCTGCTCTTTGTCGATGTCCAGGGCCGCGTACGATTTGCTGCAGAGCTCGAGAGGCAAAGAGGGCAATTTGCTCATTTTTTTATTTCCCGTTCCATAGGAACAACGCAGCTTTAATACAATTTGGAATCCAGATGAGGTGTCCGTGATCGTGCATACCCTGGTGTCCTTTCTCCAGCTTGGCGTCCAGCCGAGTGACATTGGTGTCATTGCCCTGTGTAAGGTGGCGCAGCTGCGTGGTAACTTTGGATCTTTGACGCGCTTTTTTTTTAAAAAAAAAAGACAAGGGCCAATCCGACAAGATCCAAGAAGCTCTGGGTGCTCACGCCGACACGTCCATGCGCAATGTCCAAGTATGCACAATGACAAGAGAAAAAAAAAAAAAGAAAATAACGAGAAATTCATACCAACGCGCCTTTTTTCCACTATTTTTGCAAAAGGTCTCGACCGTGGACGCGTTCCAAGGTGCTGAAAAGGAGGTCATCTTGCTGTCCACGGTGCGAACATCCAGCAGCGGCTTCATTGACGAGTATTCGCGGGTGAATGTCGCCATTACACGCGCCAGACGGTAAAAAGAAAAAATACGGGACTATGCTTCCAGCTGAGCTTGCTCACTCGCTCTTGTTTTTCTTCCACATAGCCATTTGATCATTCTGGGCTCCCAGCAGCTCCTGCTCAGCAATGATGTGTGGGCCAACGTGCTTCATCACTGCCAAGGTATGCGCGGAAAAAGGGGTGGGCAGGAGAAAACGTGGATGCGCTTCTTTTTTTCATCTGTTTTGACATCAATTTCTTTTATTATTTGTATGGAAGACGACCTCATGACCGCTCAAAACTTGGCAGAACATTTGCAGCGTCTTCAAACGATGCAGGATTTGTAATACTGGCTTTTTCCATTCCCTTCCCCCCCCCTTCTCCTCCCTGTAGTTTTACATTTTCAAAAAGAAACATCCCAAATAAATGCGATGATCCAGGCTCGTGAATTCATGAAAAAGGCACGCAATGACATGCTTCAATTGGCCTTTTTTTAACGCGACAGCTTCATATTTTATAGGTATTGCTCGTTTAAATGAGCCGTGCTAGGCCAGAAACAACTAGCCGTGAGATTGATTTGTAATTGTTATTACAATGTAGGGTGAAAAATGGAGTGTAATAAATAACAAAGAGATTAATTATACAATTGATGGCCCATCTTGGTGTTGATGTAGGTGATTTGCGCGTCGCGGAACGTATCGGCCTCGGTGTGGACATCGCCAGCCTCAAAGTAAGCGTTCTTGGGGCTGTGCGTGTTGTACTTTGGCCAGTGGTAAGGAAGGTACGGCGCCTTGATGTCCTTCAAATTCGCCTTGTTGGGGTCGCCTGTGGCGATAAACGCCATCACCGAGCGCGACATGATCTCGGCAAGCGCCCAATTTTCCTTGCCAGGCGAAAGAGGAGCAGCTATTTAAAGAAAAAAAAGTTGAGCAACCAATTCGCGGTGAATCCATGAAAACACGTGTCAAACACTCGAAAAAAGTCGCGAATTGTCGCGTTTCACGCGCCATTCAGCCTTACCCGAGCTTTGGGGGAACGTGGTCGACGGATTAGCAAAGACGTAGACGACCTCGACAAAGTGAGTGGAGCCAATAAAAGGAGGCATGCCTTGAAAATTCAACAAAAAAAGAAAAAATAAATAAAAGTAATAAAAAATAATAAAAACGCAACGCGTTTACCAGCATCGGTCTGATTCCAATGGTACGAGTAGACGTCCAACCCGGCATCCGCCCAAGTTTCTGCCGTCAGGCGGCGCGACGAGTCGACCATGATGTCACCCACGACAGAATTGCCGAGTTTGAAGAGATCGCCAAAGGGTCCGCCAGAGAATTGGTCGCCTGTGCCATATGGCGACCCTTGGGCGGGATCCTGGCTGTACAATTGGAGCAATCCATCCAAGGACTTAGTCTTGAGGTCGGGGTATCGGATGGTCAAGGCCCTTTGCAATTGGGCAGTGGTGTTGATAGGGCCGGGGCCAAACGACGTGCCTTCATCCATATTGCCTCCGAGCAAAATGGGGATCTTCATGAATTTGCCTTGCTTCAACAGGTCACGTGGGTACTGGGAGATGATTTCGCCGTCCAGGGTCGGGTTAAATGTGATTCCGGTCGTGTTCATGGCCGAAAGTAGTGTGCTCAAGTCGACATTTCGCAAGCAATCCAGGGATTCTTGCGTGTTTTGGCATCCTGCCTTTGTCGCGAGAGTGTCATAAGCGTCTTGGAACAATTCGGGCGTGCGGTAGCTGAACATGGTGCTGAATCCGGATTCCATGACACCACGTTGGAACAGGCCTTCGAGGCCACCATCATAGGCGGTCATCAGGGCGGCAATCGAGATGCCACCGGCAGATTCGCCCCACACCGTGATTTGATTGGGATCACCACCAAAGGCCGCAATGTTCTCCTTGACCCAGCGCACCGCCATGATCTGATCCTTGAACCCGGCATTGAGGATGCCTGCATCGCTCGCCTCTTTGCTTGCCAGGAACCCAAAGCCGCCAAGACGATAATTGATCGACACAGCGACAATTGGCGTGCCACCTTTTTCGGATTGCGCAATGGGGTACGACAAATTGTATAAATCACAAGCAGAGCTGCCACCCTGGAAGCCGCCGCCATGAATCCACACACCCACAGGTAGGAGCTTGTGCTTGTCGCCACGATGATGATGTTGCCCACGTTTCTTGCCATTGAACACAGCCGCCGCCGCCGCTGCAGGACGCACCACATTTAAAGTCAAGCAATCCTCGCTGTGCTTGAGATTCGCCGTGTCATTCATGGGTGAAAAGTCAAAGCATGCGTCGCCATACTTGGTCGCCTTAAGCGGATGATTGGACGACCACGTTTTATTGTATGGCGCAGGGTTTTGGAAACGAAGCGCGCCGACCGGCGGCTGCGCGTACGGGATGCCCAGGAACGCATCATGCCCAAAGTGCGCGTCGTGGTAACCTTGGATTGTGCCATTGCGCACCTCCACCTCGGGCACAGACGGGCTCGTCGGAACAACAAACCTGACAGACGCAATCGCCGCCGATAAAATCAAGGAACGTATCATGCTCAACGGGAAAAAAAAAAAAAAAAAAAAAAAGAGTGATGAAAGAAAAATGTAAAGGCTCAAGATCGGGGCCGCAATGACCCTTCTTTTTATGCGTAATTTTTGCCGTCCGGTTAAAAAGGTCCATTTTCGTTCTAGCGCGCGTCATTTGTAATTTTGCCGCTTGATTTCCCAGGGTTGGGATTTGTCAATGCCTTGGCCATAGAAAAGCACGGCCCCAATGGCCCCCAATCGTCCATGCGAAAATGTCTTACAGAGCCAACCTGCTACAGTGTGGAAAAAGCCAAGCAAAAATCTCTCTGGTGATTAACAGCCCCTTGCCTCTACATAATCCAAAAGAAAACAAAGAGTGTGGGACAAATTGCCTAAAAAAAGAGCATGATCCGAGCCAAAGTGTGAGACAGGCTCAGCCCCGCCCGTCCAATTGGCAAGTTGTACCTGAAAAAAGGTCGCCTTTGTGATGCCTTTGATGAGACGCGCACTTTCGCGGGATATTGAACAACCTCACCGCATTTTATGAATGCAAGAGCATTTGTGCTTGTGTTCATCGAGCCCCCGCATGAATAACGGATGTGTCATCCAAAGGACTTCATGGGACGATTTGGACAAAAAAATAAGGGTTGAGGTGGCTCTTTCATTCGAATTGAGCGCGATGGCTCGAGAGGCAAAGGGGGCGATTTGCTCATTCTTTTGTTTTCAATTCCATAGAACAACGCAGCTTTAACACGATTTGGAATCCGGATGAGGTGTCCGTGATCGAACATACCCTGGTAGCCTTTCTCCAGCTTGGCGTCCAGCCGAGTGACATTGGTGTCATTGCCCTGTGTACGGTGGCGCAGCTGCAGTGTGTCTTTTGGCAATTGACTTTGGATCTTTGACGCGCTTTTTTTTTAAAAAAAAAAGACAAGGGCCAATCCGACAAGATCCAAGAAGCTCTGGGTGCTCACGCCGACACGTCCATGCGCAATGTCCAAGTATGCACAATACCACGAGAGAGAAAAAAAAAGGAGAAAATAACGAGAAATTCATGCCAAACACGCCTTTTTTCCATTATTTTTGCAAAGGTCTCGACCGTGGACGAGTTCCAAGGTGCTGAAAAAGAGGTGTTCTTCCTGTCCACGGTGCGAACATCCAGTAGCGGCTTCATTAACAGTATTCGCGGGTGAATGTCGCCATTACACGCGCCAGACGGTAAAAAGAAAAAATGCGGGACTATGCTTCCAGCTGAGCTTGCTCACTCACTCTTGTTTTTTCTTCCACATAGCCATTTGATCATTCTGGGCTCCCAGCAGCTACTGCTCAGCAATGATGTGTGGGCCAACGTGCTTCATCACTGCCAAGGTATGCGCGGAAAAAGGGGTGGGCAGGAGAAAACGTGGGTGCGCTTCTTTTTTTCATCTGTTTTGACATCAATTTCTTTTTTGTTTGTATTGAAGACGACCTCATGACCGCTCAAAACTTGGCAGAACATTTGCAGCGTCTTCAAATAATGCAGGATCTGTAAAATTGGCTAATCGACGCCCTTTCACCCCCCTCCTCCTGTAGTCTTACATATCAAAACGAAGCATTTCAAATAAATGTTTTGATCCAGGCTCGTGAATTCATAAAAGACACGCAATGACATGCTTCAAATGACCTTTTTTTTTTTGTACGCAATGCTTTCATTTTTTATAGGCAGTGCTTGTTTAAAGAGCCGTGCGAGGCCATAAATAACTGGCCGTGAGGTTGATTTTTATTGTCATTACAGCGTAACATGATGCATGGATTGTAATAAATAATAAAGACTAATTGTAGAATTGATTGCCAAACTTGGTGTTGATGTAAGTGATTTGCGCGTCGCGGAACGTATCGGCCTCGGAGTGGACATCGCCAGCTTCAAAGTAAGCGTTCTTAGGGGTCTGCGTATTGTACTTGGGCCAGTGGTAAGGAAGGTACGGCGCCTTGACGTCGGTCAAATTCGCCTTGTTCGGGTTACCGGTGGCGATAAACGCCATCACCGAGCGCGACATGGTCTCAGCAAGCGCCCAATTGTCCTCTCCAGGTGAAAGAGGAGCAGCTAGCGACAGAAAAAAAAAAGGTAAGCAACCAATTCGCGGTGAATTCATGAAAACACGAGAAAAGTCGCGAAATGTCGCGTTTCACACGCAATTCAGCCTTACCCGAGCTTTGAGGGAACGAGGTCGACGGGTTAGCAAAGACGTAGACAACCTCGACAAAGTGAGTAGAGCCAATAAAAGGAGGCATGCCTTGAAAATTCAAAAAAATAAATAAATAAAAATAATAAATATAAAAAAGATAATAAAGCGTTTACCGGCATCGGTCTGATTCCAATGGTACGAGTAGACGTCCAATCCGGCATCGGCCCAAGTCTGTGCCATCAGGCGGCGCGACGAGTCGACCATGATGTCACCCGCGACAGAATTGCCCATTTTCCAGAGGTTGCCAAAGTATCCGCCATAGTATTGGTCACCTGTGCCATATGGCGACCCTTGGGTAGGATCCTGGCTGTACAATTGGAGCAATCCGTCCAAGGTCTGGGAATCGAGGTCGGGGTACCGGCTCATAAAGGACTGGTGCAACTGGTCGGTGGTGTTGATAGGGCCAGGGCCAAACGACGTGCCTTCATCCATATTGCCTCCGAGCAAAATGGGGATCTTCATGAACTTGCCTTGCTTCAACAGGTCGCGTGGGTACTGGGAGATGACATCGCCGTCCAAGGTCGGGTTGAAGGTGATTCCGGTCGTGTTCATGGCCGAAAGTAGTGTGCTCAAGTCGACATTTCGCAAGCAATCCAGGGATTCTTGCGTGTTTTGGCATCCGGCCTTTGTCGCGAGGGTGTCATAGGAGGTTTGGAACAAGTCGGGCGTGGGGTAGCTGAACATGGTGCTGAATCCGGATTCCATGACACCACGTTGGAACAGGCCTTCGAGGCCACCATCATAGGCCGTCATGAGGGCGGCAACCGAGATGCCGCCGGCAGATTCGCCCCACACCGTGATTTGATTGGGATCACCACCAAAGGCCGCGATGTTCTCCTTGACCCAGCGCACCGCCATGATCTGATCCTTGAACCCGGCATTGAGGATGCCTGCATCGCTCGCCTCTTTGCTTGCCAGGAACCCAAAGCCGCCAAGACGATAATTGATCGACACAGCGACAATTGGCGTGCCACCTTTTTCGGATTGCGCAATGGGGTACGACAAATTGTACAAATCACGCGCAGAGCCGCCACCCTGGAAGCCGCCGCCATGAATCCACACACCCACAGGTAGGAGATTGTTCGTGTCGCGGCCATGATGGTGCCCACGCTTCTTGCCTTTGGGCACAGCAGCCGCCGCCGCTGCAGGACGCACCACATTCAAAGTCAAGCAATCCTCGCTGTGCTTGAGATTTGCCGTGTCGCCCGTGAATCCAAAGTCAATGCACGCGTCGCCATACGTTGTCGCCTTGAGCGGATTGCTGGACGACCACTTTTGATTGTACGGCGCAGGATTTTGGAAACGAAGCGCGCCGACCGGCGGCTGCGCGTACGGGATGCCCAGGAACGCATCATGCCCAAAGTGCGCGTCGTGGTAACCTTGGATTGTGCCATTGCGCACCTCCACCTCGGGCACAGACAAGCTCACCGGAGCAGCAAACACGACAGACACAATCGCCGTCGATAAAATCAAGGAACGCATCAACATGATGGACAAAAAATAAATGAGTGATGAGTGAAAAACAAGAGGTGGACCCCAATTGCCCCTCTTTTTATATGTAATTTTGCCATCCGTTTACGTAAAAAGGTCCATTTTCGTTCTAGCGCTCGTCATTTGTAATTTTGTCGCTTTATTTCCCAAGACCGGGATTTGTCAATGCCATGGCCATGAAAAAGCACGGCCCCCCAATCGTCCATGGGAAAACGTCTTACATATCAAACTGGTACGTTGCGGAAAAAGTCAAGCAAAAAATCTCCAAGTAATACACAGCCCCTTTTCCTCTTAACTACCCAAAAGAAAATATAGAGTGTGGGGCAAATTGCCTAAAAAAAGTGCATGATCCCAGGGAAAGCGAGATGATCTCGAGTCACGGTGTGAGACACGCTCGGCCCCGCCCGTGATGGTAAATCACAAAAAGGTTTAATTGATCGCTTGAACAAATAACGGCCTTTTGCCCGCAACATCTTTTTTTTCTCCATTTTCATCGTTCTTTGCGCGCGTGGATCCATGGTTTCAGAATAAAAGAAGAAAAGAAAGGTCCAATTGGCAAGTTGTGCCTGATAAAAGGTCACCTTTGTGGTGTTTTTTGATGAGACGCACGCTTTCGCGCGACATTGGGTAACCTTACCGCGTTTTATGAATGCAACAGTATTTGAGTTTGTGTTCATCGAGCCCCCGCATGAATAATGGATGTATCATCCAAAAAAACTTCATGGGACGATTTGGAAAAAATAAGGTTTGAGATGGTTCTTTCGTTCGAATTGAGCACGTTGGCTCGAGAGGCAAAGGGGGCGATTTGCTCATTCTTTTGTTTTCAATTCCATAGGAACAACGCAGCTTTAATACGATTTGGAATCCGGACGAGGTGTCCGTAATCGTGCATACCCTAGTAGCCTTTCTCCAGCTTGGTGTCCAGTCGAATGACATTGGTGTCATTGCCCTGTGTACGGTGGCGCAGCTGCCCAGTGTCTTTTGACTTTTGAATTTGGATTTTTTGAAGCGTTTTTTTTTTTTTTTAAAAAAAATGCCAAGGGCCAATCCGACAAGGTCAAAGAAGCTCTGGGTGTCCACGCCAACACGTCCATGCGCACTGTCCAAGGTATGCACAATACCACGAGAGAAAAAAAAGGGAGAAAAATGACGAAAAATTCATGCCAATACGCATTTCTTCCACTATTTTTTGCGAAGGTCTCGACCGTGGACGCGTTCAAAGGTGCTGAAAAGAAGGTCATCTTGCTGTACACGGTGCGAACATCCAGTAGCGGCTTCGTTGACGAGTATTCGCGCGCGAATGTCGCCATTACACGCGCCAGACGGTAAAAAAAAGAAAATGCGGAGCTTTGTTTCCAGCAGAGCCCAGCTCACAATTTTTTTCCCTTCCACATACGTAGTCATTTGATCATTCTGGGCTCCCAGCAGCTGCTGCTCAGCAATGACGTGTGGGCCAGTGTGCTTCATTACTGCCGAGGTATGATCGGAGAGAAGAGTGGGCGGGAGAAATCGTGGGCGCGCGTACTTTCGTCATCTGTTTTGACATCAATTTCTTTTTTGTTTGTACTGAAGACGACCTCATGACCGCTCAAAACTTGGCAGAACATTTGCAGCGTCTTCAAATAATGCAGGATCTGTAAAATTGGCTATGACAATTGACGCCCTTTTCCTCCCCCCTCTTCTCCTTGTAGTTTTATATTTCAAAACGAAACATTCCAAATAAATGCGTTGATTCAGGCTCGTGAATTCATAAAAGGCAAGCAATGACATACTTTAAATGACCTTTTATTTACGCGACGGTTTCATTTTTTATAGGTATTGCTCGTTTAAATGAGCCGTGCAAGGCCAGAAACGACTGGCATTGAGGTTGATTTATATTTGTTATTACAGTGTAGAATGAAAAATGGAGTGTAAAAAATAAACAATGAGACTAATTGTAGAATTGATGGCCCATCTTGGTGTTGATGTAAGTGATTTGCGCGTCGCGGAACGTGTCGGCCTCGGTGTGGACATCGCCAGCCTTAAAGTAAGCGTTCTTGGGGCTGTGCGTGTTGTACTTGGGCCAGTGGTAAGGAAGATACGGCGCCTTGACATCCTTCAAATTCGCCTTGTTGGGGTCGCCTGTGGCGATAAACGCCATCACCGAGCGCGACATGGTCTCAGCAAGCGCCCAATTGTCCTTGCCAGGCGACAGAGGAGCAGCTATTGACAGAGAAAAAAAAAGTGAGCGACCAATTCGCGGTGAATCCATGAAAACACGTGTCAAGCACGCGAAAAAAGTCGCGAATTCGCGTTTCACGCGCAAGTCAGTCTTACCCGAGCTTTGAGGGAACGTGGTCGACGGGTTAGCAAAGACGTAGACGACCTCGACAAAGTGAGTAGAGCCAATAAAAGGAGGCATGCCTTGGAAATTCAACAAAAAAAGAAAAAAATTAATAAAAATAATAAAAATAATAAAAAAAAGCGACGTGCTTACCAGCATCGGTCTGATTCCAATGGTACGAGTAGACGTCCAATCCGGCATCGGCCCAAGTCTCTGCCATCAGGCGGCGCGACGAGTCGACCATAATGTCACCCACGACGGAATTGCCGAGTTTGAAGAGATCACCATAGGGTCCGCCAGAGAATTGGTCGCCTGTGCCATATGGCGACCCTTGGGCGGGATCCTGGCTGTACAATTGGAGCAATCCGTCCAAGGACTGGGGCTTGAGGTCGGGGTACGAGGTGGTCAAGGCCTTTTGCAATTGGGCGGTGGTGTTGATAGGGCCAGGGCCAAACGACGTGCCTTCATCCATATTGCCTCCGAGCAAAATGGGGATCTTCATGAACTTGCCTTGTTTCAACAGGTCACGTGGGTACTGGGAGATGACATCGCCGTCCAAGGTCGGGTTGAAGGTGATTCCGGTCGTGTTCATGGCCGAAAGTAGCGTGCTCAGGTCGACATTTCGCAAGCAATCCAGGGATTCTTGCGAGTTCGTGCATCCTGCCTTTTTCGCGAGGGTGTCATAGGAGTCTTGGAACAATTCAGGCTTGCGGTAGCTGAACATGGTGCTGAATCCGGATTCCATGACACCACGTTGGAACAGGCCTTCGAGGCCACCATCATAGGCGGTCATCAGGGCGGCAATCGAGATGCCACCGGCAGATTCGCCCCACACCGTGATTTGATTGGGATCACCACCAAAGGCCGCGATGTTCTCCTTGACCCAGCGCACCGCCATGATCTGATCCTTGAACCCGGCATTGAGGATGCCTGCATCGCTCGCCTCTTTGCTTGCCAGGAACCCAAAGCCGCCAAGACGATAATTGATCGACACAGCGACAATTGGCGTGCCACCTTTTTCGGATTGCGCAATGGGGTACGACAAATTGTACAAATCACGCGCAGAGCCGCCACCTTGGAAGCCGCCGCCATGAATCCACACACCCACAGGCAGGAGCTTGTGGTGGTGGCCACGCTTCTTGCCACTGGACACGGCAGAAGCCGCTGCTGCAGGACGCACCACATTCAAAGTCAAGCAATCCTCGCTGTGCTTGAGATTCGCCGTGTCACCCGTGAATGCAAAGTCAAGGCACGCGTCGCCATACGTGGTCGCCTTGAGCGGGTTATGGGACGACCACGTTTTATTGTACGGCGCAGGGTTTTGGAAACGAAGCGCGCCGACCGGCGGTTGCGCATATGGGATGCCCAGGAACGCATCATGTCCAAAGTGCGCGTTGTGGTAACCTTGGATTGTGCCATTGCGCACCTCCACCTCGGGCACAGACGGGCTCGTCGGAGCAGCAAACGCGACAGATGCAATTGCCGTCGATAAAATCAAGGAACGCATCAACATGATGGACAAAATCAAAAAGAAACGAGGGATGAATGAAAAAATCTCTCGACACAGAAGTGGGGCGCCCAATGGTCCTCTTTTTATATGTAATTTTTACTATCCGTTTAAAAAGATCCATTTTCGTTCTAGCGCGCGTCAATTTGTAATTTCGCCGCTTTATTTCCCAAGGCCGCGATTTGTCAATGCCATGGCCATGGAAAAGCACGGCCCCAATGGCCCGCAATTGTCCATGGGAAAACGTCTTACAGAGCCCAAACTGGTACAGTGCGGAAAAAGTCCAGCAAAAAAATTCTCCCCAGTAATAACCGCCCCTTGCACCTAGACAACTCAAAAAATAAAAAGAGTGTGGGGCAAGTTGCCTAAAAAAGAGCATGATCCCAGGGAAAGCGAGATGATCTCGAGCCATTGTGTGAGACACGCTCGGCCCCGCCCGTGATGGTAAATCACAAAAAGGTTTAATTGATCGCTTGAACAAATAACGGCCTTTTGCCCGCAACTTCTTTTTTTTTTCTCTATTCTCATCGTTCTTTGCGCGCGTGGATCCATGGTTTCAGAAAAAAAGAAGAAAAGAAGGGTCCAATGGGCAAGCTGTGCCTGAAAAAAAAGGCATCTTTGTGCTGCTTTTTTGATGAGACGTGCGCTTTCGCGCGACATTGGGCAACCTCGCCGCGTTTTTATGAATGCAACAGCATTTGTGCTTGTGTTCATTCAGCCCCTGCATGAATAATGGATGTGTCATCCAAAGGACTTCATGGGACGATTTGGAAAAAAATAAGGTTTGAGATGGCTCTTTCATTCAGGTGCTGACAATTTAGAGTTTCTGTCAGTGCGAAAAAAAAAAAATTATACTGTCCGCTTCGCGCCATTGGTGACTTGGCATGGCTAAACGAAAGAAGAAAAAAAAAAGAGAAAAAAGGACCATATTGCTCGTTTCTGTGTATTAGCATGCTGGAAAAACACGCGATGAATACGGCCCTGCAACGCTCACACAAAGCATTTGTCAATTGGCACCTCGCGGGGCTGCCTTTTTTAAGCGTGACATGGAAAACGACGCGCCATTGACCCTCTTTTTCTTTTTTCTTTGTTGTTTTGTAATCAACACCATTCTTGTCCATGGGATTCAATGGACTGGCCAGGCCACGGGAGGATCTGAAAGAAGCGCTGATTGCTATATACAGTCTGCGGAATCCACACTGGGATTCGTCTTTTTTTTTTTGATGTGAAACAGCTGGCGCGATTCATGATGCTAGTCAAGCCGACGCTCGGGTTGCCATTCTTGGGTGACAAGAAGTACGGATGATGGCCATTGTCCTTTATGTGATCAAGATTGCTTGGCGCGGCAAATCACGAAATGCTGTCGCGTGCCGCGGGAACTGGGTGCTTTTGGTGCCAAGGCACATGGGGTTGGCCACAAATGCTGTAATCTTACCTCATCAATAGAGGCTGAGCAATGACCCAGTACCATGGTTTTGCAAGGAAAAGCATGATAACGCGGAAATCAAGTGTGCGCGCGCCCATTGTCATCCTGAATTTTCCCAGGTCGATCCCACAAAAGTTATTTAGGGTTATTCATTTGGCCGCCCCCACCTTAAATCCAACGCCGCCCAATGGCACACAAAAAAAAAAAAAAACCTCCCCATGGGGAATCCGAAACATTGAGTTCCGTTTTTCCAACCCAGCATGAAAGAGGATGAGGCAGCAGCTTTCTATCCAAACTTGACGCACACAAGCATACAATGCCACAAATCGATGGCGCGCCTGATGGAGACGAACAAGAAGTGTATATGTGTAAAATTTCAAGGCTGCGCCTACCTGTGCTTTGAGCCTGATATTGAAATACGCGTCTATAATACATTTTTTTCAGAAAATCTCGACGCTCGTCGATGCAATTGGCCATCTCTATAGCGGGTTGGAGAGAGGAGAACGAGATGCATATGTATGCACATTTTGAAAGACGTGCGTCATTGCAACCGGTTGGGAAAGGACTTATTGTTGTTGTTTTTCGCGTCTGTTCCCTCCAACTTGCCCACTTTGTGATGTGATTGGTTTCCTCAAAAAGAGCTGTGGATAACGCGGTGCGAGATCCGTATGAACGAGCAACTTGAAGACTGCGGCTGACCGGTTGACGGTCACAAAAAGTCGTGGATTTTTTGCAGACATCTTTTTGAACTCGGCACACATTAAGCCGATTTGCTCCAACATTCCGCAGTATGCCGAGGGACCAGAGTAGCTCACGTCCGGTCCTCGAGAGATGAGTTGGTGGAGATCTCTGGTAAATAGCTATTGTAGGTAAATTTGGCCACGATTTTACGCGTCATCTCTCAAGATTGTGCTAGCCGATCGCCGTGAAAAAAAAATTGCCGTTGTTCATTTTATGCATCAGCTTTCATCTGTACTTAATTTGGGATCGTCTGGACAGATGAATCCAAGTTTACATATAAAGCGGCCAATTTTTGCAAAATATCAATTACAATCATATGAACCAGACATTGCAGCTCCCTGAAACGCATCGTGGAGTGAAATGGCAAGCTAGTAATCCTGCTGGGACTTGATTTACTGCAGTCAAAAAGTCGCGGAGGCGCGCTACACGCAACTTGAAATTTAGTCGTGGCGAGCTCCCAAACCAAAAATCGAAAAATCAGGTTCAAGAAACCGCGCCAAATTTACACACAAGAGAGACTGCATGGTCAAACCGCCAAAACGTCCAAAAACGGGAGCGCTCCATCTGTTGGTTAACGGGAAATTCGTATTTTTCGATAAAACTTCGCGAGCCAATCGTGTCTCAGAAACGCGCCATAGAGCTGCTCCGACGCGTCCACCAGGAAGTCACGCGCCAGGGGTATAGTTTTGATGCCGGCAAGGAGCGGTTTCAACGACCGAATCGCGAACGGCAACGCGTCAAAACTTACATAATGTTTTTGCACTCGCGTAAAATCAGCCGATTATTTGCGTTTTTCATAGGTCATCAGCACCCACGCACGCGCCAAGGCCTCTCATTGATGGTCCGTGTTTCACGGTGCTACGACCAATTTTCGTCGAGACACCCTTGGGACAAAAATCAGCAGCTTTTCGCAGAAATCGCAAAACCCAGCCAACGGACCCCCGATTTTTATTGCATTTCTATCGCTGACAGAGGCGTGTTCACCATGTGTATGAATGGCGTGGCAATTCGAGGGCCCAAATTTCACGGTTTCAACATCCTCGACTGCACCCCTTGGAAAAAATGGCATTTTCAAACATTGTCATTGCGCGCCATTCAGTGATCACGGAACTCCAAGTGTGGGCTTATTCGAACGAGGAAGCTTGGAATAATCGGTTCAAAGATTTGACAACCTTCGTTGATTGAGAATTCATTGACAAGCGATTAAAAAACCCAATGAAATGAGCTTTAATCGCAAATGCTCGACACCTATCGAATCTATCACCCTCTATTGTGCCATGATGCACGCGACGAAGTAAAAACACAAAATTATTAAGAGTTCGGTGCGCACTAGGTCAAGCAATGTACAAGACTTTGAAAACAGTTTTAAATTCGCCAAATCGAGATTTGCTTGGGTTACAGCGATCCTGTCTCTCTCAAATTTGCATCAGGCGTCAATCATACACGTAAAAAGTATTGCACAAAATATCAAGTCACAACATTTATTATTGAAAGAGATGTGGCTGAAATCTAGCATTTTATTTTATTTTGTTCACAATTTGGAGGCCATCGTCCATTTTTGCCATAGAGAAAAACAATAATTTACAAGCTTTTAATTGCAGTGAGTTTAAGCAACAAAAAAGGGGGAATCAAGCAATGCTACTGACGGCGCTTTCTATCGTGAGAATGATGACTACGGTGTTGATCATGTCGATCAGAGCGCGAGTAATGGCGATCGCGATCTCGGTCACGATCTCGATCTCGGTCGCGGTCGCGGTCGCGATGCGACGCGTACGGGCTGGGCGAGCGCTTCCGTGAGGAAGATGGCGCAATGTTGGATGCAGATGCAGATGCAGACATGGCCGACACGTCGGATGCAGGCGGCTTAGAGATTTTGGCCGCGATTTTTGCAGCATTGGCCATGGCGGCGGCAAGTCGCGACTTGGTGTCGGCCGTGGCCGCCGCAGGTGTCCTGGTTGAGGACGGTGCGGCGATGAGAGGCGGCGCCGGATGCGTGACGGGCGCACCGGAGGAAGGCGCGACGAAATTGACCTGTGAACGCGGCTGCTTCGCCTTTTCCTCGGCAATGCGCGCCTGCGTGTCCAGGATGCCATCAATGTACGACGATGGCGCAAAGCCATGCGGATCAAATTGATCTTTGGCGAAATTGGACCCTGTCTCGTCAATTTGGCAAAACTCCATCAATTTTGTCTGGATATTCGGGTTGCGGAAGCCCTTGTTGTTTTGTAAATGCTGGTTCAAATGGTGCCCAGAGCGACGCAAAGACAAGAAATGCTCAATTTTCGCCTAAAACAGGAAAAAAAAGAAAAAAACAACCGGGATCAATGCAAGGTCTCGCCACTTACAATAAATTGGGGTGGTCCGATTGCCCATTCGCGCTCGTTTTACCAATCGATCCGGATCGCAAGGCGTTGATGGCTCGGGAGAAATGCCCAATTTTTCTTCGTCAATGTCGGGTGCAAGGATGGCGGCAAGTCTTGCCGATCGCTCCTTGATGAAGACATCCTTGTCAATGGGTGGTGGCGATGCTGGCATAAAAAAAAACAGGTCAGGACACATGCTAACCCCCTAAAAAAAACCCCCTTTGCTTACCTTGTCGCGGTGGCACCGGGGATAAAACAGCTTAATTTATAATAAAAACATCAATTGTGAGTTTAAATAGACGCTCCGTGTGCGCATGCACACGTTGTGGAAGAGAGGCTTTACCTTGCTGCTTGGGCGATGAAGGCGCGTGAGCACGAGGTGGCGGTTTAACGATGGTGACGGGTGGCGTGTGCCCGTTGGTCGGCTGTGGTCGAGGCACCGGCGCCGCAGGCGCTTCGTGTGCAACCTCGTCGCCCGAGGAGTCGTCGTCGCCAGCGTAGTTTACGAGACCCAGTGGCATACGGGTGAGTGGGTGCTTGCAAAGAGAGCGAAAAAAAGCAGAAAAGAGTGCAAAAACAGCAAACATGCTTTAATGCGGTGCCATTGGCCCTCAAGCATCGGCATTTAAAACAAGCGGGGGTTCAATGAACACCTCACAATCCGCCCAAATGATGCGCAAAAATGCAAAAAAAGGCGTATAAAAGATGGATTTATTATTTGATGCGTAAGTGGAGTAGAAGAAAAAGAGATCAGGGCAAAGCCGAGACAGAAAAAATAAAAATAAATCGATACAAGTGGGATTTTTAGCTTCCAGCGGGCGATGAGGTGAGTCCCGTCATCTCCAATTGCTGTTTCTGAGCCTCTTTTTCTTCTTTGAGTCTCTGGCGCTTCTTGTGCAATGCGCGTGAGTTGCGGCCGCAAAAGACGACATTGCGGATGAATTCCGGAATGTACATCACATAAGCGTCCATGAATGCATCCCAGGCGGAGAGCTTTTTAAAGGGACCATTGTTCATCGTGGTATCGTTTTCCTCGAATCGCCGGATCGAGTCGCTCTCGTTATAATACTTGGTCATCAGGCCCATGGCCACCGTCATCACCACACAAACTAGGATAAAAAAGGGAGGGAGGGAGACACGGGGCTGTCAGTACGACATTGCCCCATTGCTTGGCTCTTTTTTTTTCATCTTTTTCTTTGTTTTGCAACATACTGATGATCACAAGGAGGCCGTTTTGCACGGCGGCCGTGGACCAAGCAAGGCCGTCGCTGGAATTGGAGCCGTCGGTGCCATGGATAACTCCACAATACGCGAGACCAGAGAGCAACAGCGTACCAATGTAGAAATTGAACATGATTGGGCCTGTTTAATTAAAAAAAAAAAGTGTGCATCGCGTGAGTCAAGCACGGGGTCCCCATGGCCATGAGGGCACGCACCAGTCCTGGTGCCATTGAGGCTTTTTTTTTTTTGTGTACTTTACCTTTGACACACCAAAAAAGCCCGTGAGCCGACACTTTGGCACGTTTCCATTCCTCCTTGAACACCGCAATGTAGGTGAACAGCGCGGAAATGATGAGCGACAGGCACACAAAGTTGATGATCACAAGGTAAACATGCGCGCCCTTGAAAGAATACGAGCTTTCGCAATAATGACCCTTTAGCTCGGCGAAAATGGAAATGAACGCGTCCAAGATGGCCCAAATGGGGTATTGCAGCACCAGAATGTCCGTGATGATGCGATAGTGCATGCCCCAGCGTGATTTTCTACATTGAGTCGCAGCAAATCGCGCATGTGAGCAAGAAAAAAAATATTACATATAAAAACAAGCGGCTTCTTACACATGGACCTTGACAAAGGGGATCACGGTGGGTCTCGCCTCTTCCTTGACACCTTCGGCTTCCTCGCGGAATGGGTGCAAATAGGCCTGCAGCAGTGCGTACAGATTATAAACAGCAAATGCCTCAAACAGCGCGGCAAAAAACATGATGGTCGTGGCATAGTCATAGCGCAAATACGAGATCCACGCGAGCGTTGAATAAAACGGCGGGTAGAGCAACACGCGCACTTTGTGCCTTTGAATCGTCGGCTCGCTAGCAATAAAAAAAAGGAGTAGAGGTGAATTGACGCCATTGACTCGAAACGCGACATGGCATGCCGTGGCCGTACTAGTAATTTTTGAAATGTTTGCGAATGGCAATGATGGCAATGATCCACATAATGACCAAACACAAGAGGCACAGCGCCCAACCCCAAATGTGCCAATTTTCACTAGTAAACAGAGAGAGAGAGAAAAAAAAACAAAAAAGGTGTCAATTCTAGGCTCTTGTTCTTTTTTTGTTGTTCTTGCTTGCTTACGCTGGATCGGTTATCAGGCTATGCCAATCAAAACCAGGTCGACTAGCAAATACAACAAGAGACAGGCAAAAGCCAAAAAAAAAGAAAAAAAAAAAAGGGTGAGTCTGGAGTCTTGGGGTAGAAAGAGGAGGTCGTTGCGGTTCAAACCAAAAGTTGCACACTTACAAGCCATTTTCTGACGCCAGTCCTGGTGTCGTGGGACACGTGGAGTCCTTTGTACTTGTGGAAGTCGAGTTGCTGTCCATAGAAAAAGGGCACGGCCAACAATAAAAAAAAAGACAACGAAAGGATAGAGAAAAAAGGAAGAGAAAAAAAGAAAAAGAAAAAGAAAATGGCGGCTAAATGGCTTTTTTTTATTGTTGGAGGGGCAGCTGCAGATGACAATGAGACCATCACACTCACAAACACCTACAAAAGGGCGCAAACAAGGATCTGCCTGGCCTCGGTTCGTGTAAAATCGCCAAGAATGGCTGTTTTCCAACCTTGTGCTACCTGTGGCGGCAAACTCCTACGCATTGATGAACCTTGTTTTCAAAGAGGTTGCCCGTTCCATGCTCAGCGTCGTGGAAAAAAAAGAAAAATGCCAAGCCGTCATCTTGCCACCCCCCGACAATTCCAAAAAATCAAGGGGTCGGCCATGATCCCGCCCAATTGTTGGCTTTCTGTCCAAGCGTATTAAAATTGACTCAAAGGGGAAAAAAAAGAGAGAAATAGGGTGCTTTGTGTTTGAACCGAGGAAAAAGGGCATTGTCACAATGTCTATTTTTCTCGGGGATTATCGTTTTGCGACACTCGCCACATCCCTTTACTGCCTTCCTTTTCTGTTTTTTTTATTTTTTGATAGTTTTAGGTGTCTCAAAGGTGTGTAACATAGAATGGCCGAGGTTTCCGATGATCTACGCCGCACCAATTCGCTGCTGACGCCCAAAGTCCATCCAATGCGCGCCTCACCTTCGGCCACGACCGCACTCTGCATGGACCAAGCGCGAGTGTCCACACCCAACATGCGCAAAATGATGCCATCGGGTGCCAATTCTTTTTCTCATTTGCCGACGCATCAAATGGCCAGTGACGCGTCGCCTGCGATGCGCTTTCATCCTTCAGCGGCCACCTCGAGTGCGTCGCCAAACGCGCAGCCTCACATGCAGCCTTACTACGCGTCGCCGCTCATGCAAGCGCGTCATTTGGCGCCCACAGCATCCAATGGTCTCCCACACTCGCAATCCATGGCATACCCTCCAGCGTCGCACATCCACGCGTCATTCCATCACCGGCAAATGAGCCATTCACCCATGGCCTTGCCTGGCAGCTTCCCATCCCCCCTTATAGCCGCCACAGAGGCACATCAAGGCGCGGGCGGGTTCATCACACGCCACGTGCCATTGTTCCACGGCAATCTCGTCCTCGAGTGCCCCGTGCCCACTCAATTGCTGGAGATGAGTGCACGCAAGGAAAACAAAGAATTCAGGCAAATGAGATACACTGCCATCACAAGCGCCCCCGATGACTTTCAAAGCAGCGGCTACACCCTCCGTCCGCGCCTCATGAACCGCGACACCGAATTGTTCATCGTCGTCACCATGTACAATGTGCGTAAAAAAGAAAAATTGGAAAAAATTGGAAAAAAACGACGAAACGCGATAACAGAATGCGTTTTTGTTAAATACGTGCCTATTAGGAAGACGAAATTCTGTTTTGTCGTACAATGCACGGTGTCATGAAGAACATTGCCCATTTGTGCATGCGGTCGCGGTCCAAGACATGGGATACGGATGGATGGAAAAAGGTCGTCGTATGCATTGTCGCTGATGGCCGGCAAAATTGTCATCCACGCGTCCTGGACGTTCTGACCACAATGGGCGTCTATCAAAAGGGCGTCGCAAAGCGCATGGTGCACGACCAGCCGGTGCAAGCTCACTTGTTTGAGGTGAGTTGCGCTTTTTTTTTTTTTTTGCACCATTGACGCGACTTTTTTTTTTATTATTATTTTAGTACACGACACAAGTGTCGGTGGATTCCAATCTCAAGGTCAAGGGTGCAGAGCGGGGCATTGTGCCTGTGCAGCTCATGTTTTGCCTCAAAGAGCAGAATGCCAAGAAAATCAACAGCCACCGGTGGTTTTTCAATGCATTTGGCCCCGTGCTGCAGCCGAATATTTGCATTCTCTTGGATGTAGGCACGCGGCCCGGGAACACGTCGATTTACCACCTGTGGAAAGCATTTGACAAGCAGCCAAATGTGGGTGGCGCGTGTGGCGAGATTTGCGTGATGAAGGGCCGTGCGGGCGTCGACCTGCTCAATCCGCTCGTTGCCGCCCAGAATTTCGAGTACAAGATGTCCAACATTCTGGACAAGCCGCTTGAGTCTGTCTTTGGCTACATTTCAGTGTTGCCAGGCGCCTTTTCCGCTTATCGCTACGCCGCGCTGCAAAACGACTATCTTGGACAGGGCCCACTGCAAAAATACTTTATGGGCGAACATCCACACGACGACAATGAGCCACAAATGTCATCAAACACTGGCACGGACGTTGCAGTCCGGCCAAAAAAGAAGGATAACATTTTTACAGCAAACATGTATCTTGCAGAAGACCGTATCCTCTGTTTTGAGTTGCTTGCCAAGAAACACGAGCGCTGGGTGCTCAAATATGTCAAATCGGCATACGGCGAGACCGATTGTCCAGACCAGCTTCCAGAATTCCTGTCTCAGCGCCGACGATGGGTAAAAAAAAAAAAAAGACTTGCTTTTTTTATGCGCTCATCGCGTCTCTTTTTCCCTGGTAGCTCAATGGCAGCTTCTTTGCTGCCGTTTACTCGATTTGTCACTTTCAGCGCATTTGGAGCACGGATCATGCCATTTTGCGCAAAATCCTTCTCACAATTGAGTTTATCTTTAATTTCGTCAACCTGGTCTTCAGCTGGCTCGGCATGGTGAGATGAACACACGCGAAAACAAGTGGGTCCAAAGCTGACTTTTTGAATAATCATAGGCCAATTTTTACCTGACCTTTTATTTTGTCACCAAATCATTGTCGTCGCCCGATGTCGATCCCTTTGGCGACGGCTGGGGCGGCCGCATCTTTCAGATGCTAAAGTACATGTATATCTTTTTATTTATCGTGTCATTCATCTGTTCCATGGGAAACAGACCGCAAGGGTAAGCGAAAAAAAAAACGAAAAAAGCGAAAAAGACGCGTATTTTAACACGCGTCCTCTTTTTAATTTTCTAGATCCAAGTGGATGTTTATCTTTTCCGTGCTTGCGTACGCGGTGATCATGGTATATACCGTGTTTGCAGGCCTGTGGCTGTCTTACAAGAGCGTGATGGACGCAATGGGTGCAACTCAGTGGACAGTCGCGAATTGGACCTCCAATCTTGGCGTACTCATGCAGCAGCCGGGGTTCCGCAGCGTGCTCATCTCAATGACATCCACCTATGGCCTTTATATTGTCTCCAGCCTTTTATACCTTGACCCATGGCACATGGTCACAAGTTTCATCCAATACCTTCTGCTTCTCCCCACCTATGTTAATATCCTCAACGTTTACGCGTTTTGCAACACACATGATGTCAGGTAAACCAAAAAAAAGGGGGTAGAGCAAAGAGGGAACGAGCACATGGGCTCATTGTGTTTGCCTTTTTTTTGTAGCTGGGGAACCAAGGGCGATAATACCATGCCATCTGATCTCGGCGTCGCAAGCAAGACAAGTGCTGATAAGGGAATGGTGGAAGTCGAGATCATCGAGGGCCTCGAAGCAATCAATCAAAATTACGAGAGTGCTCGCCATAATCTCGAAACAAAGCAAGATTGCATCAAATTGGTAAAAAAAAACATGATCGCAGGCAATTTGTCTCACTTTTTTTTTTTTGTCACAGAGCCGCCCACCTCATATGAAGCGCGACGATTACAATCGCGGGTTCCGCACGCGTCTCGTGCTCACGTGGATTGGCTTCAATGCATTGCTTGTAGCCATTGTCACGAGTGGCAGCTTCCAGACGATGCTGCCCAATAGCGGCCAGCACAAGACTGCCGAGCAGTACGAGCAGGACATGGCCATCGGGTACACGGGCTTCATTCTTTGGTTTGTCGCTGGAATTTCGACATTTCGCTTTGTCGGCAGCTTTGCCTACCTCATCATGCATCTTTTTGGTTACTAAATCGTCTCGACTGTCATCTTTCATCTGTTTGTAATTCAAGATTTATAATAAAAAATAAATGGCCAGGCTGTCAGATTTGGTCATCATTTGTATTAGGAACTTGATTCTCGCGCGCAATCGCATGTCATTGAAGTGATTGACCGAGGCAGTCGCTGGTTTTTTATTTATGTGGCAAGGAGAAGAGAGAAAAAAAGGTACAGAGGGACTGACGAGAATCGGATGGATGAGGGTAGAAGCGTTAGATTGGCACGGTCTCGCGCTCCAACCAAGCAAGGGCATCAGCGTCGTTGGCGAGCAAGGGAGAGAGCTTCTCGCGCGTCAGGGCGTGATATTCGTTGACCCACTTGATCTCATCAGGGCACAACAGATCAACATCAATCAATTTCAGGCCAATGGGCACCAAAGTGACGTGTTCAAAGCCAAGATAGCCGCGATCGCCAAAGTTGTTGGGTGTGTCGACCTCGCGCACCACCAACACGTTCTCAATGCGGATACCAAACTTGCCATCCTCATAGTAGCCAGGCTCTGAGAAAGAAAGAAAAAAGGGGGCGTCAGTCAACCTTTTCCTATTTTTTTTCACGAACGCTCCAATGACGCACCATCTGTGACGGTCATGCCAGCAGCCAAGGGTGTGTCATTGTAACCAACACGGACGCCAATGCCGTGGGGGCCCTCGTGCACGTTCAAAAAGGATCCAACGCCGTGACCAGTGCTAATTTTAAAAAAAAAATCAGATATTTGTGCTCTTTGTCTCGCTATTTTTCTTCTTGGTCATACCCGTGACGGAAGTCCAAGCCGTCCTTCCACAAGGCGGCGCGAGCAAAGGGATCCACCTAGTAAAAAAAAAAAAAAAAAAAAGTCAATGGCGTCAATTACGTCATTTACGAGCTTTTCTTGACCATCCGTGTCTATTTGTCTTACCTGTCGTGCCCTTGGGGAACACGGCCTGGTCAACGGCAATGTGGCCCTGCAAGACGCGGGTAAAGCAGCGCTTTTCATAAGCAGTGGGCTCGCCAAAGTGAAGAGTACGCGTGACCTATAATAAAAATGCTAATGAGCTATTTTTTTCTTTTTTTGGGGGGGGGGGCGTACGTCGGTGGTGCCGTCCTTGTACTGGCCGCCCGAGTCGCAAAGGTAGATGAGGGAAGGGTCGATGATCTTGCACTCGCCCTTTTCGGGCTTGTAGTGGATGATGGCGCCATTGGAGCCCGTGGACGAGATGGTATCAAAGGACAGACCGACAAAGTGGGCTTGCGCGGCGCGGAACTGCTCCAGGCGGTCGGCGCCATCCACTTCGTCGAGCTGCACACCCGCTTTGAGCTGCTTCTCCAACCACGCAAAATACGCGACAAGTGCCGCACCATCGCGGATGTGGCACTCGCGCATACCCTTGAGCTCAACCTCATTCTTGATCGCCTTGAGATCCGTGATCAAAGAGCGCTCCTCGATGATGTTGGCCTGGGGCGCAAAAAAAGAGAGAAAAAAGCGGACGCGTCAATTTCGCGTTTTTTTTTCGCATCCAATTTCCATGGTTTGTTTGTTTACCTCGCCGGCAGCAACTTCGACGGCCAAGCTGGTCTTGGAGTTGGAAATGAGCTTTTGATTGGACTGCTCAAGCGTGGACTTTAGGGCGGCAACCTCGGCCAAAAAGTCGCCATAAGGCTTGAGAACGACGTGTTCGCCGAGGTGCTCGCGGACCTCCTGGGTGACCTTTTCGGGATTGACATACAGGGTGGCGTCGTTCTCGGTGACAAGCGCATACGACATGAACACGGGGTTGCACTCAATATCCGAGCCGCGCAGATTGAAAAGCCAGGCAATCTCGTCCAGCGCCGACACCACAATGCCATAACCGTGCTCGTGTGCCTTGAGATGCTCCTGCACAGCCTTGAGCTTGTCTTGGTGCGCCTGGCCAGAGAATTCCACCGGTTGCACAATCACAGCATCCTTAGGCGCAGCAGGGCGCGCATCCGCCCACGCCAAATCCACCAAATTCTCGTGAATCGGCACCAAAGTCGACTTGTTTGCCGCCAATTGCGTCGTCAAACGACGCGCGTCAGCTGCAACGAGGCAAAAGAGAAAAAAATTAGCACACTCGCAACAATGCCAACTCGTTGCTCCTTTTTTTGTCTTCTTTTCTCGAAACTTACAGGCGGTGATCAAGGTGGGGTCCAGGCCAATGCGGCTGCCTGCGGGCAGGTTCTATCCATGTAGACAGAAGAAGCAAAATAGGTACAAAAAAGGGTAAGGTTCGCAGTTGCAAAAAGGGAACAGATTACCTTAACGAGAAATTCTTGCCAGGAGGGCACGCCGGGTAGACCTTGCTTCATCAGCGTCCAGTTGTGGTCCAATTGCTTCGACGCTTGCAAAAAGTAGCGACCGTCCGTGAACAAATACGCGTCCTCCAGCGTCACAATGGCGAAACCTGTGCAAAAAAAAAGACCGAATTAAGCGCCAATTGGCCCGACCCCGTGGGAAACTTGGCCCCAAACACGACGCGCGTTCTTCATTTAATTCCGTACCTGCAGAACCAGTGAAGCCGGAAATCCATTCGCGACGTTTATCGCAGTCAGCAATATATTCGCTCTAAAAAAAAAAAAATTGGGAAAAGAAAAAAAAAAAAAAAAAAAAAAAAAAAAAAAAGGGGCGCGGCTTGCTTTCTCTATTTAGGTCTTACTTGATGCGCATCTTCCGTGGGGACAAGGCTATAGAAAAGAGAGACACTGTAAGCCAATCTCTTGCAAAAAAGCACGCGCGACACAACGACTTACAAGGCTTGGACGTTGTATTTGTCATTCTTCATGTACGACCGGAGGCCGGCCAAGTGGCTAGTGGTAGAGGTGGCCATACTGCTGCAGAAATAATAAGAAGGTGGGAAAAAAAATGTCGCGGAAAACAAGGAAGAAGAGCTGCGAAATGCAAAAAGACGCTATTTGGCTGGCTCGACCCAGGTTTTGAAGGTCAGCTTACGTTTAAAGATCAGTCCTCAGGGTCCACTCCGCACACACCGACCCGGAATTCCGAGCTTCCGGCGTAAAATTCACCCCCTCCCCCTTGGTTTGACAATGCCTGCCCATCTAAACAGGTAAATGTTGTTTTTCTTGGCAAACCCGGCAAACCCGAGTCCTTTTTAAAGCTTGCAAGCAGGTCTATGCAAAGTCTAAACATGCTGTGACGATACACGAATAAAAAGGCCAGTCAAATGAAGAATTGCCTGGGAAATACCACGCAAAAGGCAAAATATCAAGAAAAAATCCCTTTGTGTCAGAAGATGACCTCCTTTCTCGAAGGCCAGGATATGATAGAAATCGGCGGCGATTCCGACGAGGGGAAGTGAAAACAGACTCAGTGCATCCGGTATCATGGGCGCTCACGCCGTGATGCGCCGCATAGACAAGCGAAAATCCTTTTTTTTTTTTTTATCATTATTGCCATTATTGTCATTATGGTCATCACTGTCGTCAGTCTTACAGCTTGGAATCGAAAGTTAATCCCAGCACTTGGTTCGCGAATAGTTGATAAACAACTTTTGGCTGGTCCAAATACGTCAAGTGGCCTATACTATTGATTCAGACCCTAAACTAGTGCATTATCATACACGTTTTTTCCCCTGATTACCAGCGCCATACCTAATTGACCGAAAACGTCAGCAGATTGCCATCTTGCTTGAATTTGCCCACTTCGACAGCATCCTGAAACCACGGCACCAACGTTTTGGACTTGAAATTGCCTGCAACTTTGAATTTCAATTCATTGGTCCACACCAAAGCACCGTACTTATATATGCAAAAATAGAATCAATCAGACCGTGGAGGAATCAGTTGGCAGTATTTTCTAATACCCAGCTGCAAACTTGCAATTCTATGATAGTCGGCGTCTCCTGCAGAAAACAAATTTTATGATAGATCGTTTTTCTTTCTGTAAAATCATGTATTTTACGTAACGTTAAATACACCAACAACTTGGATGCCATAGTCAAGAAGATTGGTTACATTGCTAGCAAAGGATCTGACATCGTCACCAGTACCGGTATTTGTACAGTAAATGATGGATTGTCTCCAGGAAAGGGGCTCGTCATGAACGGAACAGTCATTAGTACGTTGATTTGCCGCCAATAGCCTTCTTGACCGATTCTTGATTGATTAGCTGTGGAAGGGCACCACTTAAGTTATAAAGTTTCGCATCATCAGCCCAGCCACATTCGCCACAACAGAGCGATTAGAGGCGTCTTGAAATAAACCATAAAAGATCTGTGGCAAAACTTATTGGCCGCTTTACTGTACAGTACTGTACGGTACATCTTCGTTTTTTTTTTTTGTCGTGTCACACGTTTCCACTACATTATTTATTCACTAATGATGAGCTTTTTACTATTTTTTTTACGTCAAACAGGTCAATCACTTATGAATTATGATGCACAATTTAACGCAATGCGGAACATTGTCTTTCAATGTTTGACGACATGCAGTGCTGCTGAGAAAAGAACCATCATATCATATCATATAAAAAACACGCGGTGGAATGGTTTCCGAATTCCGGTTGCATCATACAACAGGGCAATCAGGTACTGTATTGTGTCAATCACCAATTTCCTGGAAACTTGAAAATTCAATCTGATGAACGCCAAAAAAAACAAAGGTTGGATCATTGCGAAAGCAGTGCTATTTGATCATTTTCGCGCGTTTGTTTTCAAAATCATTAAAAATCAGAGGTCAGCGACGAGGCCGAGCGAATTGTTGACATTTTTTATTTGAATTTTTATTTGGCAAATTTGCTACAGTATAAAGATTTTCACAAATCCAATATGATATTGAAAACTACAAACCATGGTCGGATCGCCTCCAAAACTTTTTCATTAGGCCATTTCGTCGCGTTTTTTCAACATGCATGGTGCTGATGAAAAAACAAGAAGAGGTCGTCAATTGAATCGTTGTGCCGATGATGAATCGATATTTTCTCAAATTCATCAGCAGTGGCTCTGTGACGGCCCAGCTCGTGTCATGAGGCAAACGCACTCAAAGGGCGCGCGAGCCGACGCGCTCGGAGCCATAGACGCGTAGTGACGCGTCAATGGCGCGTCAATGGCGCGTTTTTTAAAAAAAAAAAAGAGAGAGAAAAAATAATTTGACACACGACCAAACCACCCTCATTTACAACTAACAAGAATCGTGTGCATCTGTACTCGTGCCTGGCCAAGACGCATATGGCGTGGCAAGGCAAACAATTGAAGCAATCAAGAAAAAAGAAAAAAGGAAACAAGCAAAACAAGCAAGCAAGAAATACAAGTCAAGTTCAAGCACTGACCCGCTCAGCCCAAAGACACGTGCACCCTGACCAGTGCCTAGCCAATGGCGTGCAAGGCGCGGCATTGGCGGCAAATTGAAAACAAGAATCAACCAAACCAAGAATGCACGCAAAAATCAAGCAACGATCAGTGCATCCGTCCATCATGTGCACTCCGATTACAAGCGCAAGCCAATGGCGCACAAGCAAGGCGCGACAATGGCGGCGCATTGAAAAAAAAAGAAGAAAAGCAACGAAACGTGCAAACGAAACAAGCAACCCGTGCATACGCACCCAATTCACCACGCACCCGATCCACATTGGCGCACCTCGACAAGTCTCACTCCCACACATCCAATTATGGGTATCAGCCGATTTTCTAGTCGATCGTCGGATCGATAGAAAATCGACTCTCTCAAAAATCTTATTTATATTTTATTTTTTCAAAAATGCATGATGATTTGCATGATTCAAAATGCATATTCGATTATTTCCTTATTACGCTCTGGTTTCCATTGGATCAACAAAATGCACCTATGACTCCTTGCACTACCATCTCACAGGTGATGAATGGTTCAATTGCGCAGCACTATGATATTTTTACCAAATTTACTTGAAAAGCGCCGGATCACCTCACTCATTTACAACTAACAAGAATCGTGTGCATCTGTACTCGTGCCTGGCCAAGACGCATATGGCGTGGCAAGGCAAACAATTGAAGCAATCAAGATGACAGCTCGCACCAAGATTTCCAGATCAAGACCATTCATCAGTAAGCGTGAAGAAAAGGAATTGGAAAAAAGTACAAAAAAGGATCCATCGCCGAGATGTCCTTTTGTTCTCTTTTCTTCATGCACGTCTGGAAACTTTTTCCATCCCTTCCGCTTCCTTCATCCCAATTGCATCCTTACCTTCTTCTCTTTGGCACTTTCGACCCTTTGCATCTTAACTCTTGCTTGGCACCCTTGATCCCATCTACTGTAGCCTTTATTATTACTGTATTTTATTTTATTAATTACAGTAGGTTCTGGATATATCATCGGTTTCAAAAATTTTCGATTTTTTTGTTGCCGATATACTGTACAGTACAAAAAGCCTGCCAAATGCCGATATAGCGAGCGGATTTTTCTAGGTTTTTCGTCTTTTACTGTATATGTAGACCATTTTTTGAAAGCTGCCGATAACCGATATAGCGAGGAAAACCGATATAGCATGTGCCGATATATCCAGAACCTACTGTAAACGATGCTTCTGAGTACTGTAATTTGACGATTACGTTTAAGAGCCGGGACCTGACAGGCTCTCGAAATATGATATACAGTATACAGTACGTATTTTCGTAGAAGATCAGGATGAATCTGGTACCATTCGAAAGAGTCATGTACAGTACTTTGGACGACGTCATTTTTCTACGTAGAATAATGCTTGTTTCACCGAGCGAGGACCGAGCGATGCGTGAACAACTTTGTACTACTGTACGTTTGCGAAAGCCGTTATGCCGTTCAAACATTTCTTCTTCAAAAACTTTCAACCTCGATGTTCTCGTCGGTAACGGATTGGACAACATATACACGCACCGCACTTTTAACATGTCGAAGGTATCTGTTGCAATCTTATAGCCGCACTAGGAGAGCGCTTGTGCATTTTGGACTTTCATCCGTCAGTGAGATATATCAGCGACGTAGTTGATTACACAGATCTTATACTTGCCAAAGAGAGTCCATGCCGTAACTACAACGTGATTGATAGCAATTGTGTTTATCTGGTTCAACACAATGGGCATGTTGGCTTGCTCGAGAACTTCAAAGAATTCAGGGGTCACAAATTCAAACCCAGAAAATGCCAAATTTGGGAAATTTCGAACTCCGAGTGATCAATGCATCCTAAACAGGTAGGTAACTCCGACGATTTGCTGTAGGCAGACAAAATGGCAGGTCGCCCAAAGTTAAGAAAAGTACCCAAAGTGGCTTTTTGCGAGGTTTGCGCTGCGACGCAAGAAAAACAAAGCATCATGTGTCGTTCCGGGCCTTAGACGCATGCAAGGCAGCTATACATGTGACCAGGCATGTGATTGAGGCGCTAGTGATGGTGGGAATGAGATGGAAGAGAGCAAATGGATGAAAAAAAAGGCAAATTGCCGCAAGGATGAGCCGCCTCGGGGTGAGGTGACAGCCGTCAGATGCCACCGCATCAAACCTGTACTTGCCTAATTAGGCAGGTACAGACGCGTCGTTTGCGAGTTTCTGCTGGACGCGTCGACGGCTGGTTTGAAGCCATTTCACAATGAAAATGCATCGTTTCAATGCATGTATGAGTCAATTGGACCCTATGGAGTATTTTTAACGCTTTGAGAGCAAACCATTGCACGTTTGTGGGTTGATGCAACATTCTTTACGAAAAAGCCAACTTGAACTTGTAAATACGCTCTTTTGAATTTTCAACTTTTGTGTTTTTGCTTCAAATGACTGCAAATTGCACCCACACATGCCCAGAGGATGATAATAGAGGAAAAATCATCTTTGGAGATGGTGGATCGCGCCCGTGGGCGACCAAGGCCCGAAATCAGCCAAAACAAGCATTTAAGCGCGTATTCTTCTTTTGCGGCTCGTCGACGAACCTGATCAGGAATGGCCTGTTTTTTTTCGGTCAATCCATTCAAAGATAGAATAAAAAACATGTTTTAAAAGCACAGGCAAGGATGAGCTCCTGGGCTGCGTCAATCGCGGCAGAATCTCTATCGCTCCATTTGTGCATACGGTGCTTTTTATTTTTTTTCTCGCTTCCAATGTCGTCCAAACAGCCCCAAAAGCATCCCAAAAACGGAGAATAGCACAAGTATCAATTAAATCACATCGGATGGCTCTGAAAATGCAATGTAGGCACAAACAAGCTCTTTTCCTTGCCACCACGGTGATTGTTGCTGGCAGTCATTGCTATTTTTGGCGTCCCAATTCATCATGGACCCCGGCAATCCCCGGTGCCTGAGGCATCCTTCAAACCCCACCAATGAGCTCTTTTTGCCCCAAATGACTCCCAAACACCAGACAATCA